>PVJL010000477.1:190668-280668 GCA_004026885.1 Lyroderma lyra | reverse complement strand
AACATGATCATTAAAGAGACAAAAAAATTGTTGAAAATTTAAAAATGAAAATAAAAATCATTCCAACCTTTTACCACTCATAGGCACTGTGAACATTTGGTGCATCTTTTTTTATTTTTCTTTTTTAGTCTTTTTTAGTCTTTTTTCTTTCTGTGCATATATGTATAAATTTCAAAGTAAAATAGCATATGTAATTAAATGCGTCTTTTCTTTCATTGTAGTAGTAACAATAAAGAAAGCATGTTTTTATAAATCATTTTCGTACCTCTACCTTGAGAAGTGGGTGCATTATCTCTATTTTATTGATGAAAAACAGAAATTGAAGCTGAGAGAGGATATGTAACTCACACAAGATCACGTCTAGGATTTTTCTTTTAATTTCCCTATGACTATGATCATTTTATCATTTACATAAAATTTCTTAAGAAAATGGATGTTTGTGGGTGAACACCACACTGGCACATCCATCTGTTCTCCAATTTGTGGGGACATTTAAGTTCAAGACTGTCTACTGAATTCACCTAGACACTTAGAAATACCTGGGTTCCAGTGCCTGGGGCTGCTTCTTACAGATGCCTGACTCAGCAAGCTGCTTGATGTCTTCAATCCTCACTCTCTCACTGTAAAATTGGAATACTACAACCTACACAGTGTGGGTGAAAAGAGGGTGAAGAGATGTTATAAGGTGAAAAAAGGGGATATAGGTAAAGTATATTGTTGGCTTGATTGTAACGGCATGATGAAATTTGCAAACAAATTTTTCTAGACATTTTGCTCCTTTTCTGGAGATATATGAGGGCTGTCCAGAAAGTATCCAGCCATGTAATATGAAAAATAAATAGAGGCCATTGTGGCTGGATTTTTTCTGGACAGCTCTCTGTATCTCAAAAAGAGTTGAGCTAAATAGTAGTAAAATGCACACTGCAGAACTATTTTTCAGATGGAAAACTGACATTCCTCCAGAAGTGGGTGATGGTCTGCCTCACCGCAACCTTGACCACGTTGTGTGTCAGCATTCACATTTTTTTCTTATTCGATAGGTGAAAAAGAAATACCTCTCCTTTTAATCTGCATTTCTTTGATTTTTAGTGAAGTTGAACATTTTTTTTTCATATGTTTATGAGCCATTTCTATTTCCTCCCCTATGAATTGACCTCTCTGCTTTCGAAAGGAAGGATGGGTCTCCAAGGGCTAACTGGAAAAAAGCTACTCCCCTGATCATTACCTCAGGGCCCCAGGGCCAGGACAAGCAGGAGAGAGAATTAAGAAGCTCCTGGGACTGCCAGGCTACTATATGGTAGGCTTCTCCCCAAACAGAGCACGGCTTTCTACATAGTCAACCTGCAATCAGCATTTGTTCTCTACCTTTCATTTATTAGGAAATACTTGGGTTTTTAGGGAAGGGCGCTTTACATTCCACTCAAGCCAGTGCATATAATTCTTTCCTGACCAGCCTGACTGTTGGGTTTGGTTTTTTGCTCTGAGAGTCCCATTGGTTCACAGTGCATTGCTGTATATCTTGTCTGAGTCTTTTACGATCCCTGCCATCCAGCCAGGAGCAGTGACTGCTCTGTAACCTTCTTAGATTTAAATCTGTGGCTCGCGTTCCCCTCGTAGTGTTACGGAGCAGCAGAGCCCATCCGTACTGATGTCTTAATACCGTCCTCTCCTCCTTGGATTTATAGGGTAAAATAAACCTTCTGCCATAGAAGTGTTTATTGATTACTGAAGTACATAATAAAGCCGAAGAATAAAGTAAGAGCAAGTAATCGGTCCTGTTCTGGGAGGTGACATAAACCCTGGCCTCGGCAGCCTCTGAGGACTGCCTTCCACTTCAGCGCTGGGAGGCTCCCATTTAATTAGGCGCCCAAATAGTAAGCAGTGAATAATAGAAACCAGACAGAAAGAGTATATACTGTTTGATTCCATTTATATAAAACTCTAGAAAACGTATAAACGAATCTGTAGTGACATAAAGCAGATAGATCAGTGGTTGGGGGGAGGGCTGTGGGCTGTATGGGCAGGGAGAGGGGCTAGGGATTAGCAAAGCACAAGGAAACTTGGGGTGAGGGATGTGTTCGCTGCCATGATGCTGGTGATGGCTTGATGAGTGGATACATGTGTGGAAATGGGTAAAATAGTGCATTTTAAATATGAACATAAATATGTTTTAAGTATAATTATTCATGTCCTTTGTATCTTGATAAAGCCATTAAGTAAAGCCACACAAACAAGAAATAGTAAGCAGTATAAAAAGACCATCCATGGGAGTTCCCTGATGGTGTAGTGGCTTAAGGCTTCGGCGTTGTCGTTATCAGCGCTGCGGCCTGGGTTCGATTCCCTGCCAGGGAGCTACCCACATACCAAAAAGCAAAAAAAAAAAAAAAAAAAAAGAGACCATCCATGGCTCATTTCGTGCTGGAAAAGTTTTCTCTTTCCTTAGGAAGCTTTCTTTTAAGAAATATTGGGGAGGACTTGTGAGACTAAATTTCACCTGCACACTTGGATACATGGGCGTTTCAGAAGGCGGAATCGTACCATCAAAAATAAAAGAAAAAGACCAAAAAATGGGCAAGATAGTACTCTTCCTCCATCCCTTTTTTCTTTCTTACATCTGACCTCTAAATGGTGGCTTTTCATACAGTAGTTTGGTAAAAAAGAAAACTAGAGGAAGTGGAGCCCTTTAGAAAATAGCATTAGTCTTTTTCTTACCACCACCCCCCCCTGCCATTACAGCTCCCCCAGCCCATGGACAGAGTCTGTAATGCAGAAATAAAGACTGCTCCCCACTCTCCACGGGCTAAGTGGGACAGACATTTTCAACACAAAGAGATGTTTGTTTTCCTTGCATTTTAACTCTTAATTTTTGACACAGTGGGGAACTCCAGTATTGCGGCCATTTAAAATGTAACAATGCCATGGTGTTCTGATTGCCTCTGTCACAGGGGTATTGTGACTGAAGGCCAGGAGACAAAGCAAATGAGGCCAAAGACAGTGCGTGCTGCTGAGGTGCTGGTCCGTTTCTCTGCGTTTGAGTGTTTCTTTTCTCTGGCCTGACGAGGAGTCACTCGGGGAGACTGAAGCTGGAATTTGTACAACCTCTATTCAGTCCCCTTGATTTTAATCAGAAATACACAATTATTCTTTTCCTCCAAATAGAGAAACTCAATCCCCATTTTAAATTCAATTATTGTAATTGCAGCATTCAGAAAAATAACACATTCATTTTCTAATAAGAGATTGTGGGTACCAAATTGCTGCATATAATATGTCAAAACAGGAAACTCGAGACTGGCAGACTGGTGGGTGTTTTTATCTTGGCAATTTGTATTTTTCTTGCAGACAATTTATAGTAATCCTACCCTTCCTTGTTTATGATATAGAAGCTAGGTTTTCAAGCCATCCTAATATAAAGACTGTTGTTAGGTACAATTTAATTTAAGATCTGAGTTATGAATATGATGGGGCAAAAGTGAAGTGCTTAACAAAGAGAAAAGGAAAAGGAATCAGTCTCACATGTCATCCGATCCTCTCCAGCCACCTTCTTACATTTGTAAATCAGTTAGTCTCAAGCCCTATTTCTACTCCTTCAGCTTTGCTTCTCACCATCTTGCATTTTAAAAACAAACCAAAACATCTGATAATGTGGCCATTAGTTTCAGCAATTCGAGGGCACTGTTTTCCCTTCACCCGTTCAATTCCAGGTGCTTTCGTTGCCTTAAAGTGAGTCCAATGTAGAAAGAAATATCTTAAGATGTTGATTTTCCTAAAAAAGTAGCCTTAAGATCAGATTCCTTCAAGTGTGTGGTGTTATTTTCTTAGGATTTACTTTTACCTCCGACTTATTGCCATGTGTGTCTCACAGATACATTCTGACACCCACATCCATTCCATGAACCACTGCATAGTTCTTGACCTCAATTAAATACTTCCCATGCACCTTCCCTCAGACATTTAGCTAATGTAATTTATGAATTCATTGTTTCACATGTACTTATTGAGTACCTACTCAGTGCCAGGTTTAGGAAAAGCAGGACATAAGCGAATTCTGAGATATATTTGGGGGAACTGACCACAGTGTTGAAGATGCTAGAAACCGACAGCTGACATATAGCCAGAGAAGCCCCAGGAAGCTTTCTTGTATGTGGGAGAGGGAGTAGACATGTCCATGTGTCCCAGAACACAGAAGCAGTCTGTTGAACTGAGTGCCTACTGAGTGCCAAGCACTTCAGTGATATTCTCTCAACTAATCCCCATTTTTGCAGTTATCAGACTTAATGCTCTAAGAAGTCTTAGCTCTTCCTAAGGTCACTCTGTTGGTTCATTTTGTCAGATCAGTTCTTAAATAGGCATTGCACGTAACGCTGTGCATAGGACTGGCAAGTAGGTCCTTATTCTGACTGGTCGGAATCTCTCGACAAACTTCCAAATGGCTTCCTAGTTGTACCAGTAATCACTTGATGTTTTAGGTATCCGTTCTCTGTCTATTTTGCCAATTTGAATTTGAGTGAGCATGTTAATAATGTCTAAGCCCATGTCATTATTGCACTATGCATAACCCAGAAATTTAGACTCCAAATCTTCTATCTATGCATTTTACTTCCATCCCTATGTACAGGTTACTGACTACTATTTAACTGAAGAATAAATACGAATTATATCTACCAAAAAAATTTACATCAAGATCCTAAAGAATGCTTAGAAAATTGAATTCTAAAATTTCTTGCCTTGTTGGTATTTTATCAGTAAAATGAAACCATTTGTTACCAGGAATATTTCTGTTCTTTTTTTTTTTTTTGAGAAAGATAATAGTTTGTTATTGTTTGGTTGGGTTGCTGTTTCTGTTTTTGTATAGCATGGCATCAAGTCTTCAAACACCTTCCAAATAGAAATCCTTGCAGAATATGATTTCCCCTCTGGCCATAAAATGACAAAAAAAAAAAACCAAACAAATCATGAAACACATTTAAATAACTATTGTTACCTCATGTCTGGGTGTGATATATCTTTCATGAAAGAGTTGGAAGAAATAAAACTATGAGTATTTCTCTCTGGCTGCTTTCACATGCTCGAATTCATTTAATTCTCACAAAATCCTGTGGAGTATGTATCATCCTCATTTACAGATGAGAAAGAAGAAAAGGTAGGCTCCAAGATGTTAGGTAACTTTTCCAAGATGCATGGCTGCTACGTGGAGGGGTCAGAATTTGAACCTGGCTCAGGCCCGGATTTAAGGACGTCCCTGGACCAGGGACTGGGTGAGGTCCTCCTCCTCAGGGAGAGCTCCCTGGGGTGGAGTAGAAACGTGGCTGAGGGCTGCACTCACTGCTCTTGTGGTAATCGCCACCTCTTTTCAGTTTCAGCTTGGCTCTACCTTGGCCAAGCAATCAATCCCCAGACTATTTTTCAAGTAGTTTCTTTGGATAGTGTGTAAGAGAGTGTGAGGTGGTAGATGGTCCTTGCTGGGAATGTGAACCCTGCAGGACAGAACTGGGTTCAAGCACTGCCTCTGCCATGGGGAAGCCTAAACTTCTTGATAATGGAGGGCTTGTGTTTTAACACTTCCCTCCCTGGACTGTTGTCAGGACATACTTTTTACGTGATGCATAGCTGTTAGCTGACATTTATAGGGGGGAAATGCTCGGAGAGTCAAGTGGTTCCTAGGGAGAACTCCTCCCCTGAAAGAGCCATAGTGCAGTGAAATGCAGCTCAGGAACCCGGTTTTTGAAGGTAGAGAGCTCAGAGCTGCTCTGCTCTCTGATCCTGCTCTTTCTCTGTTCGCCTGCAGTGGCCCTTGTCCCTTTGGCAGGGAAGTGAATCAGGTGAACCCTCAGTTCCTCACCACCGTGGGGGCTGGAAGGAAGAAGGGTTTCTCTTCATTACCTGAGAGAAACAGAACTCAGAGTTACAGGCACTTTAAGAAAGACGCTTTTACTCTGAGTGTTGGAGAAAATAGAACAATTACCTATTGAAGGCAAAGTGGATGAAAAAACACCTCTGTTCATACTCCCCTGATCATTTAATCTATTCAGATTCACTCTGCCTTCCAGAAGGTGATTCAGGCCAGACCGTCTGTTCCTGCTGGCTGCACAGTTTCTTCCCCAGACCGGGCAGGGAATGTCGCGAGAGCCTGAGGTTCCTAACACGGACAGGACTTCCTCCTCCGGGAGCAGATCCCTCTGCGGGCTGGAGCTTCACATGCAGTGTCAGAAACGTGCACTGAGCCGAGGGGGCGAGGGAGGATGGCACAGAAATCACCAAGTCATTATTGGGGGCCTTTTAGGGTCCTTAAGACGACACTGGGCCCTCTGATGATTCCGGGGACAACCAAGCTGCTCTCTCGAGGAGCTCACCATCTGCTAGGGGAACAAGACTGAGAGATGTGAAATCAGTGAAGAATTGTATTCTATCTAAACTAGAGCCAGTTCGATTCCCAGCACCTGGCACACATACTCTTTAAAAAAGTGGTAGTCTTTGTTCACCAATGAATGAATGAAAATGATTTCTAACATATATTTAGTGCTTCCTATGTGTCAGGCACTGTTCTACACCTTTTTATGTTAAAATATACATATATATATATGAATAATTTTTTTATTAACTCAGTGAGTCTTCTCAATAACCCTGGGAGGTAAATACTGTCAATAGCCCCATTTGATAGATAATGAAACTGAGGCACAGAGAGGTTGTTACTTCCCAGACGTCCTGCAGATCAGATTCGGTACAGCCAGGATCTGAACCCAGGCAAACTGGCTCCACAGTTACATGTGAAGCAGAGTAAGACGAGCTTCTCATGGAGACACTGGCATGTGAGTTCAGGATAAGCACTACCAGGCTTGGTTGCTTGCTTGTTTGACCCTCAGTTCCTTAAGACTCTAAGCACCCACCCTCTCTCTAGAACTTGGACCAGCGTGAGCCAACGCGGTACGCCTTGCCCCCCACCTTCCCCTGGCCCCGCCAGGCCTCTCATTTGTAGTTTCTCTTACTGAGCACATTTCTAAATGAGGACGGTTGCTACGCTTTAAGGACATACAAATGGCTTGCCCTCACCTGTCAAGCATGATCCTTGTATTTTACCAGGCCCATTATGAACGCAATCTTTCTGTCGAAAATTTGCATACCTCCTTTCTTGAAAAGTAATGACAGCAATTTCTTTCCCTCCGCTCACTTTCTGAGTGTCTCATTTAACGGCACCTGTGAAACCGACAGGCGCAGAGATGAGAAGTGAAAGAGAGCAGTTGATTAAATCATCATCAAGTCGGGCCTCAGAAAGTCAATTCTGCTTGCCGTCTGCAATGATATCCTTTTATCTTAAAGTAATGAGCTATGGCACTTTTGCATCGGGTAATGCGATAAGTTCTATTAGCATGTTCCATTTGCCTCACAAGCAAGGGCAAGTCATTTTAGCTAGCTCATATCACTGCAATCAAAGCAATTGGCTTCCCAGGCAGAGAAGAAAGGGAAAAGGCTCAGGGTGATTTCTATGGATCACAACACAGTGGAAAAAATAGACTCTTGTATTATTTTAACCCATAGCATACTTTTCCTTTTTACTCATCAGCAAATTTGGGTTTTATTAGCTCACTCAGGACCCTGAAAAGCACCAAGTTTTAGTTGAAGCAAACCTAGGGGGCTCCACCCCTACCCAGAGGAATGAGCCACTCTGATCCGGAAAGGGAAAGCTGCTGCAGCTTTGCCGAGGGTCACGTAGAACGCCGCCAAGAACAGCGAGGAGTAGGTCTCCATGGTAATAACGCTGTGGTCTCATAATACACTCTTGCTTCACACCATCTTCAAAGTCATTTGTAATAGGTCCCTAGGCAGGTACGGATTAATGCTATTGATGACTTAGAATCAGTAAATCAATGACAAATAGGCAGAGGATCTGGAGCTTAAGCTTAAAAGTGACCCTTTTACAAACCACCAAGCCCTGGACTGTCATTTCCATCTTTGGACAAGAAATCCATTTTTCTCATTTTGGCAATCACTGAAGCTTGTGGGCCCTGTGTTTTAAGTAAATTTCATCTTTGAGGTTTTTGTATGTTTATACTTGGCTTCCTTTCTTCTAAGGGAAAAAAGTGCTGAACTTTCTAAAAAATTGTGAAATACCCACTTCTTTCACTACTTCCAAAAACCCAACAATATTTTAATGAGCTAAGTGGAAATTTACAGCATACAGATTGTTTTATGAAATGCACCTGGATTTCAAAGTGGCAAAAAGAAAAAAAATGTTAAAAATTAATTTGTGAGCTTTAGCATTTCAGGTGTGGACAAATTGATTTCTGTCAATAGATTTGCACTTGTAATGATTGGTCAGAATGAATCTAGTACATAGTAGGTTCTTTAACACTGTTTATTGAATGAAAATGTGTGATCACCTGAGAGACCCTGGAGGGAGAGTAAGCAGCCTCCACAGCCACCCTGGTCATTTGAGCTGTAGCCAGTTCAAGCTGAGAACTTGCACAAACGCCAAGATTCTAAGAACTCCCCACACAGGAATGATAGCTTAGCAGTACAGAATTCCAGAAGCTTCTGAACGTTTGTTTTCTGTTATACCTCCTCGCCCGACAGCTGAAGATTGGTGGGCCTTAGACTATTTTCTAAGGTGCTCATTTTGTAACAGTCAGAGCTTTATTGTTACCTTTTAAACTATGGTTTGGCACACAGATCTTTGGATGAGGCTTCCATTATTTCTGAGTGATTTCATTTGATCAGGCATTGTTCTTGTTGGGATAGAAGGAAGGAGGAACTGATGATATCAGTGAGAATACCTCAAACCACTTCAGTATTAAAATATTTCTTTTATTTCTAGGGCCTCAATAGCTTTCACTTACAGTCCAAAGCCACTGTGAGCGTAATGCAAACAATGTGAAATGAGGGCTTTGTGGAGAGAGAGAAGACAGAGAATGCCAGACTCTCTGGGAGTGGCACAAAATGGCTGCCCATGGTGCATGTCCAAGGAGATGGGAAGACGATGGTGGACATGCTTTTAGTCACCGGGTCGCCATGTCACTTCTTTATATAAAAAAATAAGTGTCATGTTTTCTACAGGTGACATCTTCTGAAATTGCTTTTAGGTGAGGGATGTCTTTACCGTCTTAGATAAACCACCTGCCCCAAAGGGGAACCGATTTATTTTGTCACGGTCAAAGTTAAATTGTACCTGATGTCAGATGCTATGGTTTACAAGTTGGGGTTCTCCCTCATTTTCCTCTCCCTCATTTCCTTTAGGCAGAAAGAAGAATAAAATAACTTTGTTCAATGGTGGTGTTCAGCCCTGACATCTTTGGTGGCAATGATAAATGGATTTGAGATATGAAATAACTGTTCCAGCAAGGTCCATTGAGCAGAATAGAGAGCAATGCCCTCCTCAATGTCATTGTATGTGATATAGTCAATGATTGCCACTTTCTGCTTAAGAATGCATTTCATCACGAGGTACCTAGAATTCCATCTTGTTTCTTCATTCTGAATGAGGCAGAGAGGTGTTGCAGACCTTGACTTACTTCAGTTTAGATCAGAATCTTAAAATACAGATATTGAGATTCCCAAATGAAATGAAATGTTTGCTTTTGAGGAAATACAATAAAATCTTAATTACATCTTTTCAGGCCCTTTGAATGGAAGAACTTTCTTCTGGGCTCCAACTCTAGGCTCTGTTAACAATTTTAACCCTGTCCAGTATGTTAAAAAATACATCCCATTGTATTAAGTAGTCAAGTTAGCCTCTGTTTCCTGTGCCTTCTTTCTTTGGAATTACTTGTCTTTTAAATCATAGTGTGCTTATGTCATGTGGAATCAACCACAATTTGAAGAATTCTAGAGATGAATGAGAAAGATTTATCAGTATGATTGAGCACCTACTATATCCCGAGGCCTAGAGATACAAAGATGAACAAGGCACTGCCCTTACCTATGTGGAGCTCACTCAGCTATAGGGAAGACTTTTGTGGCAGATAGTGAAAGGACAATTTTGTAGGGGATGGAGACAGTAAAAAATAATTATAAAAATAAAAGTATTGGAATTCTAAGAATACTTAATTCTAAGAAGGGTATTAGAAGATTCACAGGGGCTACTGTGTTTTTAAAGTCACATAAGGTTTTCAGGTAGAAACTTGGCAGACTAGAATTCCAGACAGAGGGAATTAAATGCAAAGATAAGAAGGCCTGAGGGTGTGAGCAGGTGTGCGTGGGTGTGGCTAGAGCAAGGGATGTGTTAGGTTAGTGCTGCTCAAAAGAGTGGGTGAAGACCAAGGCCAGGCCGTGAGCTGTTGTGACTGGTCTGCTGTGAGGTTAGCATGGCAGTTGAGAGTAAGCATTTGGAAACTTCAATGGCAATTCAATAGAGCAATTTTTTTATGTCTCCTAAATTGAATAATAACTTTTCCATGTCTTTGCTTTTCATTTTCGTTTTTCTAGTAATTCATTTTTTACTCTATTTTACAAAAGGTTGGATCATGATGTGTTAGAAATTAAAACAAAACCAAAGGTCCCTCTCCACAGAAAGCCTGAGAAGCACTGTGTTGAAGGAACGGTTAGAAGCTGGGAGCGTGGGAGTTGGAAACAATACGAAGCTTTTTCATTGCCCTATAGGCCATGGGAAGTGTCACGATCAAATTGAAATTTGGGAAATCCACTCTGGTCAGTAAGAACATGGATTAGAAAAAGAAGAGCCCATGGGCCTTGGAAAGCAATCATTGACCTCTTGTAATGATAAAGTAAAAGCAGCAGCCATGGCGGTGGAGAGGGAGAGGGTTTAGGGGGTGGAACTGATAATGTGGGGTGAGAAAGAAAGGTCTGTTCAAGTATGCAGTCAAAGATGATAAGAAGACTCTTCACTTGCATGCGAAGAGTCATTGCATGGTGATGCCATGGGCACAGCGTGGGAGAGGGGCAGGTTTGGGGTCAAGCAAAAGATTGTGAGTTTAGATTTAGGGGGATACTCAGCCTGCGGTGTTTACAGGGCTCGAGGGGAAGGGTATAGCAAACAGAAGCATGTTGATCATCGTTAACAGTTATTGCCTGCACCTATTCTGTGCCATGCATTACCTAAGTTGTTTACGTGGATAGACTCATTTTATTCTCTTCTTCTCAAGAGGGAAATGCCATTTTCACCCACGGTTACAGATAAGTAAATTGAGACACTATTTCAAAAAACTTTCCTGAAGTCACATGGCCGGCAAATGGTGGGCGTAGGGATTTTTAGTCTCAACATACAAATGGAAGATGAAACCAAGGGAATCTTAAAGGATTCCCCTGGAAATCATATAGAAACAATAGAACTGCAAGTGCAGCTCTGGGGACACAGTGACATTAAAGAATATGCAGAAAGGGAAGGGCCATGGAACGATACTAGGAAAGAGCAATATTAGTAAATGCATACAAGGGAAAAATTCCAGGATGTTCAATTGAAACAACCCAAATATCCAGCCCTGGGGAACTTTTTTACTAGATTGCTTACAATTCAAACAATGGGTTGCAGTGCAGCCTTTAAAAAAAAAATAAAAAGGAGATGTTCCAGGGAAAGTTTTACCGATGAAACTAAAATATTTGGCATGTCATGTGAAAACAAAGGTTACAAAAGGCAGGATTTCATTTCCAAAAATGTGTGTGTGAAGGATGGAGAGAAGGAAAAAGACTAGAAAAGAATTACAGAAGTGCATGGACAGTGCTTAGCCATGGACAGTAGGTTTATGGAGACTCTTATAAAAAATGTAGTCAATACATATGTATTCATTTTTGAAAGGAAAAGCTATTAGGTGTGTGGGGTGGCGGGTGGGGGTTGAAGAGTTTACGGGATGGGACAGGTCTGGGAAAGGAAGAAGGGGCCTGCCAAGGTGCACGTCTGAGTCGTGAGGCTAAAGGGACAAGGAGAAGGTCACAGTGAAGGTGATGGACAGGTGGTATGTTGGAATGCCTGCAGGTACTCAGGTGCACATCTAGTCCCATTGTAATTCTGAATTTGAGGCACCTGGTTGGGATTTCAAGCCTCTTTGTTCCCTCTTTTGTCTGTGGTTGGGTTTGGGTGGTGACTTTGAAACCTGAATGACCAAGAATTCTTCCCTAGATGGAGAATGAGGGCTGGTTGTTCCTTTCCATCTGTGGCTTTTAAAATGGAAAAAGAAAAACATTTTCAGCTTTTCACGGAGGGCTTTGGAGCCTAGTCATGGAGAGTACTCTGTCACCTCAAGCTGGTTGTTAGTGCGCAACCTGTTTGCTAATAAACCAATGCAGGACCCCAGTGTCAAAAATGCTCAAAATGGTCAAGTCAGCTGGGACCCTGTTTCTGCATTTGACATGCCTTTTCCATTTCCCAGCCTCATGCAGAACATAAACCTGCATCAGGAGGTGCCTCGATGTGAACTCGGATAAATTGGAGTGGGTACCTAGGGATTGGAGAGCAGACACTTCTTTTAACCTTTCAAGACCAAGAATCATTTGGCCAAAAACCCACTACGTCTTGAACTTTGGGTCTGAAAGCTGTCCAGTGTATTAAATGTGAATTTGAGACCATGAATTCTGCCCACACTGACTCTATAAAACAGCCTCCCTTTTTCATAAAGCAGGCCCATAAACCGCCGCCAGCGAAGCAGAAACGATCCTTAGGACTATGGCTTTCTGTCTGGGGTTGTCAACAAGCCCCCTTTATGAGTGGAATAGACCTCTTGTATGTGTCGAGCTTCTGGCTTTTTACAGAGTGTGTTAGGAGCCAGGCTAGGCAAACGTTCGGCGCTGTTTGCTGAGTGCATTTATTGCCTTTGCATAATTTATGAGCTGGAGGGGTTGACCATCATTCGTCTCTGCCAGGGGCTGGCACTCGAGGCTCCAGAGAGCGGAGCTGTAAATTGGATGGTGTGCTCCTGCTGAGCTCACGGCAAAGTCCTCGGGTCAGTATGGGAATTTAATACCAGAAATGGAACTGTTTTCTCAGCGCACCATGTGGGCCCCTGTGCAGCAGAGACTGTTTTGGCAGACTCTGCGACTGGCCTTGTCGAGGAGCTGTCACTCACCCCGCATGTTGTGTGGGGAGCCTGAGCATTTTTAATCGGCTTGGCATCCGTGCTGCTTCCATAATGGATACCAGTAGGTCTCAGTTCTTCACCATATGCTTAACTCTGGAGACAAGGTGCTTCTGGGTATATCAGTAATTACTTGATGTGGAATTAAGTGGACCTTGAAATTAGAACTGGACTGTTGGAAAGCTGGAAGCTTAACACTTTGATAGAAATAACCACTCCCAGGGACACACTGCTGTTAGAATGGGCTGGGGCGGCGGGGCACGGTATGTGGACAGTGGTGGTTCTTCCCCGACCTTCTCATTCCTCTGGCCCCTGCACACCAGCCCTTGGGGGTACGGGTAAATGCTGTGCCCCAGCCTTCAGCTGTCATTGATTACCTCACGAGGCGGACTGTGACATCTGGGGAAACGAGCCTGCCTGGCAAAATCCCCTCCTCTCCCCACCCCTGTCCTGAATCATGCTTTGTCACCCTTGAAAATATGCCCGCCACTCGGGAACCTAAGGAAGGCGTAATGAAACCCTTCCCCTTTGTCGTTCGAGGACTGCAAAGCCTTCATGTCGTCTGTTTACTTTCTCAACTCCTATGACTGATCGTAACGGAGAAATCATTCATCAGGCAAATGAAAGTAAATTTAGACGATCTGAGGTTGAAAGCATGGCGGACAATGATGCACTTGTACTTGGTTAAGGCACGGTTGCTAAAACTCTGATAACCCTGTGGCACTGAGGACCAGCGTGGAAAGAGGAGAAAACGTTATAACCTTCTAGGCTCTCAGGTTACACTGCTGATTTCTTAAGTGTTTATAGTCCAGACAGCTTAGGCTGGAAAGAGGCAGCAGTCCCCACATCGGGTCGTGTAATAGCAAGACGTTCATTTGGGTGCAGTTTTTGTTACTTTCAACAGCAAGCACTCTAACAGTGGTTTAAACAACAAGGTGACTTATTGTTATTTGAACAGGCAGTCCAGAGGCAGGCTGCCCTGAGGTTGGCTCAAGTGGCTCAGTGGGGCCAGGCTTTTGCTTCCCTTGGCCCCACCATCTGGTTTTCGTACTTAGGCGTTTGCCTCTTTTTTGCAAGATGGCTGCCACAGATCCGGTATCACCTCCTTCTGCCATCATGTGCAAAGGCAAGTGCTTCTGGCTTTTCTTTTTCTTTTTTCTCTCTTTCTTTCTTTCTTTTTGAGAGAAAAATTTTCAAGAACACTCAGCAGACATTTTTTCAAGTCTCAGCCAAAACATGTGTCTTATAGCCACGCTTAGCTGAAAGGAAAGTCGGGAGAGAGAGAATATCTGGCTTTCTCAGTCTCCAAAACAAAAACAGGAGAAGGTACAAACTGTGGGAGGAAGGATTGTGAATGGCTGTGGGTAGCTAGCCAGTAGTGGCTGCTGTATAAGCAAATTTGTTGTCTGTTTTTGTTCTTAGGAACATCAACTCCCATATCCAGGTGGCCACACTAAAAATCCTTGGCATCATCCTAGACTCATTCCTCTTACTTGCTTCCGTAACCATGTGTTAGCAAGTCCTGTTGGTTCTACCTTCGGAATTGCTCTGCCATCTGTTCGTCCCTTCCCCAGCCACACAGCATGCTGGTTCAGACAGTAAGGGTTGCCAAGCTGGTGTCCCCGTGACCCGTATCACCCCCTGCAGTGTATTGTCTCTCCTCCACCCCACAAGAAGAGTCATCTTAATGGAATATAGTTCTGATCATGTCACTCCCCACTCAGTGTCTGCATTCTAACTCTCCCTCTGCAGTCATGTGCCACATAACATTTCAGTCAACCACAGACCACGTATATGAGGATGGTCCCCTAAGACTGTAATGGAGCTGAAAAATTCCTGTCATCTAGTGACCATGTTGCTGTCATGACATAGTGCATCACATTACCCATGTGTTGGAGGTGATGCTGATGCAGACCTACTGCACTGCCGGTCCAGGAGAGTATAGCATATACAGTTGTTTACAGTATATAATACTTGGTAAAAACACTAAACAGCTGTGTTACTGATGGATGTATTTACTGTATTATATTTTTTATTGTTATTTTAAAGTGTGTTCTCTTTACTTATAAAAGGTTTGCTGCAAACAGTAAGCCATGTTAGACCCGCAGCAACCTCGTGCATCTCGTGTTTACTGCCTCTCTGGATCACATCACTTCCCCTTGTTCCTGATTTCACCTCATGTTGTTCTGTGCAGTGACATGCTGTACAGGCTTGTAGCCTAAGAGCCGTAGGCTGTACCATCCAGTCCAAGCGTGCAGTGGGCTAGACGATGCAGGTGTGTGTACGTGCAGTCTATGGCGTGCGCACAACGACGTCACCAAACGAACATACCCTGCTGCTGGGTGGCACTGGAGAGACCGTACTGCTCTACCGAGAGTGTCTTCAGGGCCGGGCTTGGCTGGCTCTCTGTCTAGCTTAGCAGTGCTTATCAAGGGCTGCTGCGTGCACATATCTATCTGCTGTGCGTTTGCTCTAACAAAGCACACCCTTTTTTAAGAATAAAATATTGGATAACAAAACACTCTTGGATTAGATTTTTTTTTTTTTTTACCTCTAGTGAGGAACCCATAGATGGGAGTTAATTGTCTTTCCCTGGTAATCCCAAACCCAGCTCAACCATTGGAATTTGGAATCTGTTAGACATGGTGGGAGTCTACTGCCCTACAACATTGTTGATTTGTTACCTTGACCTTTTGTCCTCGATGTGGATTTTTTTGTTTGTTTTGTATTGTTTGTCACATTTAGAGGGACTATACCCTCTGTTCTCTGGGCCTCTAAATTCTGGAAAAGGCATCCATCACAAATAGCTTCACCCCATTATGATCTGCTTCCTTCAAAGTCCAAATGAAAGAATGCCATGTCCAGAGGCTTATCTCTTTTCTTCCAGAAAAGCACCGGGAGAGATACAGCATTGACATTAGCAGAAGGCATGAGGACAGTCTGATAAATTTGTCTTCACTGTCATATTTTTGTTACATTAGACATACCTAGATGTAACCTGTTCTGTGCAGCCACATGGTAGCTCCCCTCCATCACTCTTGACCTTGCACGCACAGATGGCAGTCCATGGAATCCTGCCATAAGGGATCAGCTTCCCAGTCAAGGCCTGAGTTTTGAATCTTTTTGGCTGAGGTGATCCCTTGTGGCGGTATTCCATGGGCGGCCTGTTCTTGGGGTCATAATGATGGACCCAAGTTTCATCACCTGTAATGATCTTCTTTAAGAAGTCCTCACCTTCTTTTTCAAAAATTTCAAAAAAATTAGAGAAGCCTTTTCTACTGTTAAGAATTCAATAACAGCATGCCGTTTGAACCAAACATCTAGACATACTTCCATTTCAATGGGTGTGCACTGGGTGAAAAATGTCAGCATCTGTGTGTGCAAGGTCAAGAGTGATGGAGGGGAGCTGTCATGTGACTACACAGAACCGGTTAAATTCAGATATATCTAATGTAACAAAAAATATTACAGTGGAGGCAGAATTTATCAGTCCACCCTCATAAAGACATGGTTTTGCTCTGAATCCCATCGAATGATCTTAATTCACCTAAATCTGGTAGTGCAGTTGGCTCCTCCATGGGCATCCCCTCTGCCGTTCAGTGCAGGGCGGTGGGCTCACTGGTGTGATTGACCCTTGCCAGACTGCCCCCTGGAAGAGCCACAGCACAGGAACCAGAGGAAATCAACAAGGCACCTTCCCGGCCCATGCTTCCTACCGTGTACTAGGACTTGCACCGAAGAAACGCTTCTTAGCTCAGACAACGTTTCCTGTTTCCTTTACTTGGCTTTCTTTTTTGTTTGTTTGTTTTCTGTCTCAAAAGCAAAAACCTACTCAATTTTTGCACTAACCCTTATTCTCTCATTTTCCTTTTCAGTGTGACAGCGACAGTGACCAGGAGGAGAAGGTAAGACACACACACCCCACTGTGGGCACAGTACTCTGTGAGCACTCTGGCTCTCGCACGCACAGCTGCAGAGGGCGGGCTCCAGCTTCAGCAAAGACAGACTTCATTCACACAGCGACATTTTCTGTGATAAGAAAGAACATTTAATGTGTTTTTAAGCAAGCCCTTTAATATTGCATATCTATGACAGTAAGACTTTATAGAAGATCTTTAAAAGAGGAAATTATTTATTTTAACAGCCATCTGATTTTTCTTTTATTTTTTAACATTGATTGGAGCGTTAAATGTGTTAGTATGTGTTTATAATGCCATTTCTTCATTTCTTTTACTGGCTCATATGCTCCTTCCTGTTTTTCTGTACACGTTGGGCCTTCTTGATAGAAATGTTAATGATGTGTTTCTAAGGATGTCACCATGGGGAGAGGGACAGGCACGGAGGTGGGAGGGGAGCTGCTCGCTTCTCCTCCAGGTGGATGGCCAGAGGGGCGGGCAGCTCTTGCAGCAGGTGCATACCTGTTTCAAGGCTGATGTGCACCAGCCTCGGTGTATCCAATTCAACATGGATCAAGAAAGGAGCTTGGTTTTAGAGCTTTCGGAAGACTGGATCACTACCTGGTAAAGTGAACTTCCTGTTGCCTGAAGCATAGGGTGATTTGTCTGTTTGGTCTCTCTTTGCAAATGTCCAAATCCCCCCACCAAATTTCCTTTTAATTTTATTCCTGTTTTTTGTATTTTGGTTTCTATATTGCTTGACATCCAAAGAAAGGGTCTAGCCCTCCCTTCCCGAATTTCTGTGCCTGTCCTGTGGAGCTGGCTTTCCTGAGCCCCATTTTCTGACCATCACTTCCAACATGTTTGCGATTTCACTCAGAATCCTGCGGGTAGCATTGAGTGGGGGCTTTCTGTCGAGCCCAGATTTCTGCCTCCTTCTCTGCTGCCAGCCTCCAAGAGAGATGTAAAGGCTCTTATTCTGTGCTGTTGTTAATTTGAATTCAGCATATGTAGCCTGTTACAAAATGCAAGACATCATCATTTGAGCAGGTCAAGCATATTCAGATGAAGACAAATGGTGCTTATTTGATTTCCTTAAAATCAGGAAATGAAAAAAGTGCTCTCTGGAGAAATCATGTTCTGCCTGACTTGGATGATAGACCAATGCATGTCCCCCAGATAAGAACAGGCTCTCGACTTGAGGTTTTTATCTCTGAAGGACAGCCAGAACTGTCAGCTTGCTGACATGTGCATTATCCATGTCATTTTAAACAAAGTGACCTATGGAAGGGTGTGCTGTGCTGTGACATGGTAATGGGCTGTTGGATGACAGCGCAAGTACACACGGAAAGGGGGCTGTGGATTACTCTTCTGTTTAACTGACAAGTACGGGCTTCCTTACTCCAGTGCCCGGAAGTCTTAGCTCCTTAGAACTAGGCCCCCTGGCGTCTGAGCGCCACTGTGCAGTGGGTGCCAGAGGCACACGGGCAGCATTAGAGGTTCAGTGTTCGAGGGGTGCCCACTGGCCCCTTGGAGACAGGAGGCCACATCCCACATGGCAGTCGCCATCACAGCCCCCAGGGAGGGACTGGCACTTTCTGCCACTCCAGGAGCTCTTTTACAGGTGCTGGTTAATCTCACTTTCAAGTTATGCCACTTCTCTGAGGCAGTGAGGCTCCTTGGGGCTGCACAGCATAGCAGACGGTCTTTCCTTAGAAGGCTCTGTGAATTCCAGTCTGCAGTGGGAGAAGGTGGTACGGCTGTCCAGTTTTGCATTTCAGTTCAGTGTCTTGATCGTCAATCTCAACCCTGACTGCACGGCCAAATCACCAGGGAAGCTGTAAAAGTCCTGATGCCTGCGCTCCGTCCTGGGCCTGTCCCCTCGGAACCTTTGCAGGCATCTATCACCCCTTGTCTAGGTCATCTAACGGGTAATTTGGGGAACTACCAGAGCTGCCTGGGGTTGTCAGAGGGATTGGAGTATTTCCTCCCTACTGAGAGCACCTGAACTAATGCTTTCCCAGGACCTGGATTCCAAAATCAGTACTGCCCAAGTTTCCACCTCTGAGTGCAGGAAGCAGCAAAGTGTCAGACCACCCTATGGGAGGTGGGAAGGTAGCCAGCGCCCGCCACTCAGAGTGCAGGTCGATCTCAGGGCAATGACTGGGGATGAGGAGATGTGTATGAGCAGGTCCACAGAGGGGTGATGACAGAGGAGGGGAGGGTGTTCGGAGCGTTCCTCTGACGTGTATGCACGTGCACTTCTGCCTCAGCTACCCAGGTCCTTTCCCCCTGTGGACTGTGGTGTCCCTGCAGGTCCTTTTCTTCTTAACTGGGCTGCTCCACAACTGCACTCACGTCATCCATCCCTGCCCTGCCCCCTCCCCCCAGGCATTCTTCCCAAGGGATCCTGCGGGGCTCCAGGCCCGAGCAATCAAGGCTCTAATTGCAGTCCTCCGTGCTTGGCCCTGTTATATAGTTAAGACTGCCAGGCTTCGCCTTTCAGACTGAGACTGCCTGGTGTTTATCTCCAACTTTCCTACCATCCTCCCAGATGTATGCTTCACACCAGAGCCTGGGCCCCTGTCAGCCTCTTTGGTGCCACAGCCTCTTGCCTGCCCCCCACCCCCACCCCCGACCTCCCTCAGAGCCTCAGAGCTAACCCGGGCTGCTTTCGTGTGCCGCTTGGAGGATTCGCATCCAAATCTGAATTGCTAATAGTGGAAAAGATGCCACTCATTGTCCTGGGATCCCTTCAGCAACCCCACCAGGGATGCTGTTGGAGGCAAAAGTGAGACTAGTAGGGGACCCACTGGGATTTCTCTTTGGAAGACCTGTCATTCTCTTACTCCATAGGGATCTGCAGAACTGGCGGTCTAAAATTAGGGTACTGTATTTCACACAGCTGGCTGAATTAAGATAAACTCTGCTTTCCTCTGATACGAAGCTGTAATTTATAAAATGATACCCTTACTAATTAATGTGAAAGTGACTGGGAAAGGAGCTAAGAAAGCAAAGCTTTCCGTAAATGCAGAAGACGCACTTACGCGTGGGAAAGGCTTTGAAGACAACTGGCAAAGCGTGTCTCTTAGCCTCCTCTCAGCCACGAGAACACGTTTCGCACTGATGTCAGCAAACCCGGAGGACTTGGGTGAAAAGTAAAGATTGGGTGGGAGATGAGAGAAGGCTGTGAGTACTGACTGCATCTTAGATGTGGGCTTGTCTTCATGGTGGTTAGGACAAAGAAAAGAGGCAGCCCTTGGCACCTTACTTACCCAAATTAAGCAATTATTCCAACCCCCCACTTGGAATGAATTGGTATCATGAGCGCAAAGTGGCAACATGCATATTTCCACATACTTGGCCTAAATTTTCTCGTTTTCTCTCTTTCACCACCACTGCCACGAGCCTATTATGCCCTATTTGTTTATGGAATTAATGTGGAGACTCAAAGTAATTCTGTCTTTATCTACTCACTTCCCTTTTCTTGTGTGGGTCACGTGACAGGGCTGGTTGGAGGGCATGGCCCAGTGGTCAAGCACTTGGGCCTCCGAGCGCGATGGCGTCGGCTTGCTCCTGACGGCCCCTTACGGCTCTGCAGCTCCAGGCAGGCCTCGGTTCCCCCATCTGCCAGAGGAGGGTAACAGTAGCTCCACCTGCAGTCTCATAAACAGGTCTGTGGAGGCACATGGCTCAGCGCCTGCGCCATAGGACATGCTCCATCCATGTTGGCTTTCGTTACTTTTACTCGGGATGAAGAGAGACAGTCACTTGGGAGAGGAGGAAGATGTGATTTTTTTTTTTCTGCTGGAGCAAGGCTCAGCCTCCATCTCCAAGGGCACCTCTTCCCTACCAGCTGAAGGGAAGCACTGTGAAATTCGTAAGGGTCCCCAAACATGTTTTTTTAAACTCCTTATCTTAAACATCAGGCCATTAGGCTTTCTTCTGTGCCCAGCCTTGGAGCCACGAGCAAGCCTGCTGTCCTGGAAGTATCCAATGGCAATCAGCTGGATTGTGCAGCTCTGTCCCCGTGCCAAACACTGTCACTTCCCTCATACCCATCCTGGGGAGAGGTCTGATTCAGTATAGCTGGGTGGGGCCATAACATCTGTATTTTTTAAGAAGCTCCCTAAATAAGTCTGATACACAATTGCTTTTGAGAGCCACTGCCTTATAATATATGTCGAAGAGAAGCATAGACTTTTCCCTTGTTTATGCTCTTAAAAATTTGACAGCTGAGAGGAAAGACTTGAATGCTATAAGTGTTCGTGCACATGGACCCACATTCCCGTGTTTGTAGATGTACAGCATATACATACATGCAGTACACACATGCACAATCTCTTCATAGATGTGAACTGTCCTTTTCCTATGAAAGCTTTAACATGACTCCTGATCGTGGTGTCTCTCTCTGGGCTTTTAACGAGTCACGTGAACCCCCGAGACGGTTGCTGGGTGCCTGTGATTTGCTCACCAGGACCTGGGACAGCCTGCTGGGACACTGGCTAAATGTAGTGCATCACCACTGATTTTTCACATCAGCCCCCTCTCTCCCGACATGCATACACTTTGGGGTGCATTATAAATTTTTTAATTCATGCTAAATTTGTTGGTTTGATCATTTTGTTTTCACTTGTGTGGGAATGGGGAAGGCTCTAAGAAAAGCAGCAGGAAAACCAGCAAAAGCTTATGTTCCTAACTCAACACATACCACATGCCTAACTTGGCTCCTGAAGGACTCGGAAACCGCTGAGATGTCACACTGAAGACTGGGCGTGCAGCTTATGCTTACAGTCCCACCCTTGATTCCCCACACTTCACAATTGTGCCCCCTCAACAACTCTCAGAAACTGAGAAGGCCCTCATTGTTGCTTCTAGAAGCCTCATCTTTGGTTTGGATATAGGACATGTTCTGATTAATAGACAGCTTAGAGATGCCTTCCAATTTTGCACCTAGAGAAAGGAATTTTCTCCTCTCTTCACTTTCATAGAATCAAAGCACACGCCATTAGCCAGAAGAGCAAGGGGTCCTGTTCTTGTCGTTAGACCCCTGACACTAATGTAACACCTGCCACAAATTAGGTGTTCAGTAGTGTTCGTTGTTTTGCTAAATCTGCATTTCCTTTTTCAGATACTCATCTCCAAATAGAGGGGATAAGGGAAATGAGTTCAGAAAACTGGTACTTGAAGCTGAATATACATCATATCAATCCCAGACTTTATTTTCTGGACTCCAACAAAAATGTGGTTTCTTCTTCAGCCTTTTATATTTCTTTTACAATGTATTTTCTCATAAGACACTTGTAAGCCATTTGTAAATTCCCTAGATTATGTGGGAAATTTTTACGTTTCCTGGCTATGTTTCAAGAGCTTTCTGTTTTGGCTGCCTGATTACCATAATGCCCATCCACTTAACCTCTTCTTACCCTTCTAAAATTATATCTGCTTCAAATGACATTTAATTATTCTTCCAACATCAGCCTATTTCCGACTGGCTTAATTCTATTTTATCTATTCAAAATTTCTGTTAATACCATCCTTGGATTAAATTTCTACTGCAAATTATTTTAAATATATTTTAAATTCTGATTCGCATTAAGTTCTTCTCTTTTTCGTATCATGACATTTTCATACCAAACCAAAAATTGCTTCATTCACATTGAATGTGTATAATATGTGGAATATCTGTCCATTAGATGTCCATCTCATACACCTAAAAAAGATAGAGGTTATAAATGTACAGATTTTTTAATTAAACATAAATCAATAAAATGAATACTCAAGACTTAATGGAAATTTGTCAGACATCTTAAGCTAAACTCTTGTTTCTTAGAATTAATAGAAGAAAGAACAGGTTCTAGATCAAGCTTGTCCAACCTGCGGCCCCCGGGCCACATGAAGCCCCGCATGTCTTTGAATGCAGCCCAACAATAATTCATACACTTTCTTAAAACACTATGAAAATTGTGCATAGACTTTTTTTCTTTTGCTCATCTGCTATCATTAATGTAAGAAGGAAGCCAAAGGATGGACATCCCTGTTCTAGATATTCTGTTGTTCATCATGAATGGGTAATCGAGAAGGATACTCAGAAGACGTGTTTCTTATTTCTCACTAACCAGCTGTGTGGCCTGGGGCAAGTTACCTAATGTCACTGAGTCTTAACTTTGTCATCTGTAAAATGAGGCTGGATTTAATGATCTCACACTGAGTATCCTGATTTTCTATGTAGCTATTTACCTAGGCCCAACAACGTGGCAGACCCAGAGGGAAATGAATATGTAATTGTATTTTCTCTTTGCCAAGGTAGAAGGAAGAGTATATAAGGATTGTCTCCATTTGTTCACCTCTCGAATTGCTAAGAGAGAATAAACCATAGTGGATAGGTCAGGGTACATCTCTGTTGACTTTTTGAAGTAACTAAAGGAAACTTACCTATGGGCCTGATGTCTGCACAGATCATTACTTGTATGTTGGTTTATTCATTCATTCATTCATATCCACTTATTTTTTTCTGAAGTACCTACTGATGAACAACGTGGGCATTATAGTTTTTTGACTATGCTGGGTCTGTCACCATGCACCTGTCAGTAGGCAGCAGAGCAATTAGTTTAATCTCTCTTCCTTAACTACTCTATTTAGGAGTACATGGGAACTAGTGAAGAGCTAGCTTATATAATGTGTTTTAGGAACTCACTTGATTGATAATGAGTATTATTTGAACCTATAAAGGGAATTCTTCTCGAAACATTCAGGTTTGAGTACATGATTGTACATTCCCAGAGAAAAGGTCAACTGCTTTCCAAGCCATTGGCTTGGATTTTATGGCTTACCTTGCAGCTTTCTTGCAAAGCCAAGGAGGAGTTAGGTGGAAGTGAGGGCCCTCATCCTCATGAAACTGACCATGAACACTGAGTTTCCTAAAGACTGGGAAGGTCATAAGCAGAAGCATTTGTACTGGTGACGGCTTTGACAACATGAATGATGCTAGTGGCTTCTTGTAGAGTATAACTTGGGTTGCTCTTTGGCTGTCAGAAGAGTCTGTCTTACTGTTATTCTGGTTGGAGCATGTACTCTCCTCAATAAAGATGTCAAATTTCTTTGTGGTCATGCACATGCATGAGCACGCACATGTGTGCCTCAGTTAACCTCCCTTGGCAACTTTCTGTTGGTGATACAGTTAATGGACAATTGCTCCTTATAACTTTGTCATTCCAGGTGTGATAAAGATGATAAAATCTCAGTGTTAGTTGTTATTGGTAATTTAGCCAAACTTTATACTTGTAGAAGTCCCAGCATTCAATGGATGAATGTATTGTTTTTCTTCTTACTGTTTGTTTTTTTTTTAATCAAAGTTACAGCTGGGAAGGTCAAATTGCTCTCTTTCTATACATCGTACAGCTTTTTTGTATTCTCTCTCATGAGGATCATGTTGAGAAATACTAGTTATAGATCTGCGTGACATCCAGAAGCAGCTTTCAACTGCTGTTCAAAACCAAGGCTTGATACATGTTCTACCAAGTACATGCATGTTTATGGAAACAATGGAATGAAGCATTTGAAATAAGGATTGACCACAAACCCTTGGGATGGGTGGTTGTGGTACCCAAGGGGCTCAGTTTGGACTTTCTCTTTTTTTAGGGGGGGGGGCGCTTTTAGTGATTGTTCAACTCCCTGCTTTCTTGGTCTAAAAATGTAGAAGCTACTCATTTCTTGGGGGTAATAAACAAATGAGATTAAGGTCAATAGTAATAATGAAAGAATAAAAAGAAGCACTTCTGCACGTTGAAGAGAACACTGGATGGATTATTCAAAACACTTTTAAAATGTCATTTTTATATGACCTGTCTCAATATTTACTGCAGGGCTCTATATGTGTCCTTAGGTACAGCATTGTTGATTATCTTTGGTGTACCAAGGACTTTATCTTCTCAAGCAGGTGTCATCATTTGACAAATAAGGAACATGAAACTTACAAGCTAGTAGATGATGGAGCTGAGATATAAATGTTCTCTTAAGATTCCAGGACTTGGGCCCTTTGCCCCATAACATGCTACTTCTCTCTGCATCAGGTGAATTGGGATTTGCGCAGAAGTACCATTTGAGAACCCTTGCCTCACCCTCTTTGTGCAATGAGAGATCGACATTGTATCTTATCTATCTGCCTATTCCCCCACTGCTTCTAAAAATCCAAATATGGCAGTTGCTCCATAAATATTGGATACGTACAGTTTGGGTCCACTGACAATTTCGATGTGCAAGCTCTTTTGTCCTGTGCCATTTTTTAAAACCTGGGAGGCATTTGTCCAAAGTGAGAAGAGAAGAACTACAAGGTATATGTTTTCATGCTTAGAAATGAGTGGCAGAACCTGCTGGCCACCATGAATAATTAGGGACGGAGGCTACACCGACCAGTACAGTAAACATGAGCTGTATTTGGTCAAGGAACCCCGTCTTCTTACAGTGTATATCTGTGGTTAAACAAATTGGGATCTTAGTAAATCATAGGTTCCTAGCAAGGACCTCACACCCAGCATGTGCCTGACCCTTAATAGGTGCCGTAGAAATATTAGTGTTAGACCTGTAAGTTGCTTTGTGGATTATCTAAGTCCCAGAAAGGAAAAGGGACCCATCACAATCCCCAGGCAGTGTGGGGAAGAATATGGCCTGAACACAGAGGCTCATTTCTGAGCTTCTGGTCCAGAGCCTCTTAAATCCATGTGGTTTTCCCCAGACTGTTTTCTCCCTCTGACCAGCACAGGAAAATGGACTGTGTTACCACCACAGCCTCTGAGCTGCACCCCACAATGCGGTTTCACTCTGTTGTCCTTTGCCCCTTCAAGAACCCTCTTGTCCATCAGCAGATACCAACTCCCACCCTTGCAGAGGGTTTCTGGGTCTTCCAAGGCCACAGGGTATTTCCTTTTCTGACTACAAATGCTACACAGGGTGTTCTTGCAGCCCAAAGGGTAGTAAATATCCAAAGCAGCCGTGTCCGTGGGAAAGATTATGTATTTGCCACTAAGGGGAGAATATAGTGTTTATCGGCTGGAGTGCGTGCCGGCTGAGCTGATTACGGCACAGCACTCTGTCAGCCAATGATTTGTCCTGTCCTTTATCATCTGTGTCACTCAGCAGTGTGCCGGCGCAGGGAAAGGATCACCCCCTTCCCTTTTTTTGTACCCATTTCGTGTAGAAAATTTGTATTTACTTTGGGAGTGTAATTTGTTCCTCATGGATAATGTGACCCTGAGCGGAGCTGGATCATGGGTTAGTTGAAGTGATATTTTCCGCTAATGGTAGTCGTACATCATTGCTGTCAGCTCGGGTTAGGAGGCAAGCACATTACAGCTCCATTTTACCTCTGCAGGCATCTGGGATTATTTGCCATAACCGAGTATGACATGACCGCACTACAGAGTGCATTAAAATTTTACTGGCTTCTCAGGCAAGTTCCCGGGCTCCAGTGTGTGCTTCAGGCGGGCAGTCTGATGGGGAGCCCCAGGGCCCTGACTCCCCGCACAGAGATGCTGCCGTGGGGGTGGGGGAGGGTGGCCTGAGCAGAGGCTGCTCTCCTCTGGCCCTGAGGAAAGAACCAGGGAAAGAATTCATGGGACGCCGGCCTACAGGTGTGTTTATCTCTGGACATCCTAGATAGGCTGCCTTGTGCCTGTCACCAGGGGCTGGCCACAGTGCCCACTGCAGGCTGCTCTCTCTGTTCCCTTGATGCTTAACCCCCCAGGGTAGATTGGGCAGTAGCTGCTTCTTGAAGGGGAGCTCGGGGTATGCACAAGTGTCTGCTAAGCCTTGGGCTGATTTTGATTGTTTCTGTCTTCCTGTGGTTACACAGAAGGAAGAAAGCCTAGGTCCTCCATGTGGCAGAATCTGTGTCCATCCGTGCAGCTTAACTGATACACTCATAAGCCAGATGGAAATGGTTGCCAGGACCCTTTACACACCGCATGCAGTCTGCACACCAACCAGTGAAGGCATGATTACCCCATTTCACTTACAAGGAAACTGAGGTTCAAAGAGGTTAAGTATCTTACTTAGCATCCTAATGGTGGCAGACATAGGATTCTTACCTTTTATCCAGAGCTCGCTGACTTCGTGTAGGTTTTATTTCGCAGAGAAAAGCCATAACTATCTATGGTTCTTGGGTGGCACCATTGTAAAAATTGCCCGAAGGGTACAAGGTGTAACTCATTTTATCTGTGGCTTATTGAATAAGTTCATGAGTTTATGACCCTACCACATACACAGCCAAGGGGAAGAGCGTGTAGTGTTTTATTTTGCATAGAGATAATAACTGTTATTTAAACAGTATGCATATATATGCACATTATGCTTTATATTTATTGACTTGTTTAATTTACACCACAACCCTAATATTATAGCCAGTTTACAGCAGAGGAAACTGAGCCACAGAGAGCTGATGTAAGATGCTCAGTCTTGCACCAGAGGCAGAACCAGGTTTCAAACCCACGTTACCCGGCTTCAGAAGCAGCTCTCTCAGCCGTGAAGCTGGGCTCGCCCTCATCGCCGCCACCCAGTAAGTCTGAGAACAAATGCAGAGGTCCAGGAAGAATGGTAATATGTTGGAATAAAAGGAAACGCCCAAAGAGTATTTTATCACTATTTTATCTTTCTAATTCTAACATCCAACAAAATACTGCTCAAAAAAGATGCTCTGTGATGAGCTTTAATTAGGTAACAAGTCCCATTTGCACTTAGTATGTTAGTCGCATGCAAATGGTGCTTCTAAAATGCTTGAAAAGCACTTTTTTTAGGTTAAAGGTAAGCAGTCACTTTTGAAAATCTCCCATTCTTTTATGTCGCCTTAGCATGCTTTTGCTTGTCCTTATTACAGAGCTGTAATAAACTTGCAGGCGTACCTTGGTACTTGACTGCTTTGGAACTCGTTGAATTGGGTACTCGACGCACTTTGGTGTGAAAATTTTGTCCCAGGACTCACCATTTGGTATTGGACGCGTAAGCCAGAACTTGTCGGGGTTCATTGCCTGTGACTCGCCTCCCCGCCCAGCTGAAACAAGCGGTAGCTGTTGCCCTGTGCACACCCCCTTCCAGTTTCATCTTGGCTTCTGTGGTCCTTTTGTGTATTTTTGGGGTGGGAATGCATTAAATTTATTTACCTTATTTCTTAGAGGAAAAAATTGGTTTGGTACGCGTCATATTTAGTACTTGTTGCGCCTCCTGGAATCAATTAATGATGAGTACCGAAGTACCACTGTATGTTGAATAATATTCCTTAAAAGGATGGTTTAAGGTTGTTTCTCAGTAATGAGTGAGGTGCAGATCAGAGCCCACTCTGTCAGCCAGAGTAGAGTCATCACAAATGCCATACTGGTGGCGTCTGAGTGCTGGACACTTGAATGTCCACATGTGCCCACAGCATGGACATTACCTTTTGTTCTCCCACAGAAAGACCTCTCTCCACCTCTCTAGCTCCATCACCTCTCTGTCTGTCTTCCAAGCTTTAGATGTCAGCCTCCTGGACAGAATGGAAAAGCTGCTCTTCCCCTGGGCTGTGTATGCGGTAGGGTCCTAAATTCATGAACTTACTCGATAAGCCACACATAAAGTGAGTTATACCTTGTACCCTCAGGGCAGTGTTTTAAACGCTGCAACCCAGGCACCATAGATAGGCATGGCTGTTCTCATTGAGAAATTTGAAATTCAGTTAGCACACTAAGAATTGTGCTCCCTGGGCCCACTCCCCTCCTTGGACTCCCTAGCATACACATGATCTTCCCTGCTAGATTGCAGTAGGTCCGGGGACAGGCCTGATTTTTCTCCTCTGGCCTTATAACCAATCACTCAAGTAGTAAAGAAAAAGAACAAAACTATTGCTCCAGTCATTGGGAGGTAATGATCCCTCTCAGCTGGTCTGTTTAGAATGCAACAATAATTTTACATGATGTGTTACCCAGAGACAGTGTGACAACATATGTAGACCATTTACTCTGTTTAGGTAGAGCCACACTTGTATCCTCACCCCTTCCTAAACTTCTGTGGGTCCACTTTAAGAAGGACAGACAGTTAGGAAATTCAGTTTACCTTCCAAATCAATTACAGAGCAATTATTCATTGTATAAAGGGACTCATCACCGTTCTGTAGCTAGGTTAAACATATTATCTCCACATTCTTACATACTTAAAACGGAACTCCTACAAGAGCCTTCTTGAAGTCATTGGGTCATTTTAAGGGTCTTATGTTTTAATAGATTTTGCTGTGTTTATGTTATCATGGTTTTGTTTTTATTTTGTTTTGTTTTTTCAAATAACAAATGAAATTCAAACTAACAAATAAGGAAATATATAAGCTTTTGGAATGCAAGTAAGTGTTGAAATAGTTGAACTATCGGAAGGGCAGAGAAATGGAATTGGACTTCAGAAGTACAATAGGGAATTAAGTGCCCTCCTTGTCTCTACTTAGTTTTGCCTGTCTGCTTTGGTCTTGATTATGTATGAGACTTGGTTTCTCCTGTTGATGGAAATCCTGAACATTATATCTTTCAGCTTCATCCAGTGGAAGAGAGACTGTCTATTCTTTTCCCCTGCAGTTACTAAATTCCAAGGAAGAGATTCTTATTGGCTCACGTTGGGGTTGGTTCCAGAGGGTGGGTTCTCCAGAAAGGACTGTAGATTCACCTAGCTGGCATCAGGTGTTCATGCTCAGGTCAGTCAACTGTGGGTAGAAAGACCTGGTGACGTTGTCTAAAAGAGCTGATCTGGAGGTAACTCTGCATTGTGTTGGAGTGGGCAGGGGGCCCAGAAAGGTGAGGGTTAGGCAGACAACAGCGTGTCTGTAAAGCATACCCTAACCTTCCTGCCACATGTGGATGAGATATTCACTTCCTGCAAGCCATCGAAGCTGCCTCGATCAGAGTTAGCACTTTATAGTAATCCCAGGATCTCAAATATGAACACATGTTTACAATTATATTGCAATAGTTGGCCTAAATAGTCATGAAATCATCTTAAGTACCATTCAAAAATCGGTTCTATCTTGCTTAAGTTAAGCTATTGAAAGTTATAGAAGGACACAAGATTTTATAATACAGTGTAGGTTCATGTGTGCATATATTCAGAATAGTCCACAATTCATTAATACTTTCAATGTAGTGGATGATGAGTTACTCCCGAAGTATAAGACAGGCACCTTAAGAGATACAGAGGTCTTTGAAGTCACCAGGGTGCCAATTAGTAAATTTCTTACTTATCTGGGATACAAAATGTAACTTACTTGTCCAAAGGAATTACAATCATCCCAGAATACCTAATTTGTGCTCAATGCAGTACTTCGTAAACTATAGCAGGAAGCCTTACTGGAAATGACCTTCGTAAGACTAGAAGGTAATAAACTCAGTCCTGGCTTTTCTCACTCATAGTTCATTCAGCAAACTAGCCCTCACTATGTGCTGAGCCAAGCACTGTCTTGGGAACTAAAGATAGAAGATGACAAAGACATAACAAACCTGTATCATAACAACTAGACTGTATCCTAGAGATAGTCTAATTGAAGAGAAAGCTGAGGTACCTAGAATTATAAACTACTCCCCGCCTTCTGTACTACATACTGAGAAATAGCATGATGTCTGAAAGCCAAAAAAAAAAAAAGAGAGAGAGAGACATATTGTCTAGGAGAATAGGCCTTTGAAGTAGATCTTGCTACAATACATGGATGTAGGTAGTTGCTAGGTAGCAAGGATAGTACAGATAATAGGCAAAGGGGATATTATTTGCAAAAAGCAAAGAGTTATGAAAGGCATAGCATATAGAGAGAAGCACGAGTACTTGTATTCATATGCAGCAAGGTGCATGGTGGGGGTGGAGGAGATGTAACTGTAAGCGTAGGTTGATATGACAGCCATGTAAACAGACCTTGTACGACAAGATAAGAGTTTGGACTTGACCCAGACGGAAGCTGACTGAGTACGTAGGAGAGTGACACATCAGATTTCACCTTTTGGAAGAGAATTCTGACAATGGAGGAAGGATGGGGTGGAAGAGGGGGAAACTGGCCAGGTGACCAACAAGAAAGTTGTCATCATAGGCTAAGTGAGAAGTGGAAGGGATCTCAACCACAGTAATGGGAAAGGAAAGAGTTAGATTTTGGAGACATTTTCTGAAGTAGAATTGTCATGATTTTATAAACCCTGGAATATGGGGTTCAGGGAGGATGACTCAGGTTTCAAGTAAGGCTGACCGGGTGGGGGATGATGACATCATCAATCGGACACTAAAAGTGGGGGAAACAGGAGGTATGAGTTTCAGGAGGAGCATGCAGTATCCTCAGCTAGAGGAAGTCAGAAGAGTGTGCACATTGACAGGACGGTTTGATCAGAACTGCAGGTCGTTGTCTGGGAGACCAAGAACCATCTGAGCAGGAGCCCAGCCAGAACACGGGGTTTTTGTCTGCATCTAATTTAGGAGTAAATATAGGTGGTGATGATAACCATTAAGAACAAAATGACTGTAGTTAATCATAGCACCTGATGTTTGTGTACTTTTTTATGGCATACTGAATGACTTTATTGTTTTTTTTTTTTTAGTCATAGCAAAATATACATGACATAAAATTTATCGGCTTAACCATTTTTAAGAGTACCTCTTAGTGGTGTTAGGTACATTCCCATTGTTGTGCAGCCTGTGTAGATTTTTATAGCAAATGTGTTAAAGTACTATACATGAGCACATTGAAACCCATAACAAACCCCCTTGATGAGAGAATGCTTAATCTTCATTTTACAAATGAGGAACTTGAAATAGGATAAACTGAGGCACAATCTAAATGCTTTGATGACAATAGCCCCAAGACCTCTCTAGTCAGGATTACAGTTACACCACATACATCCTTAGTGACGTGATTGTAGTGTGTATTCTCCAGTGGATCCAGCATTAACTCGGTGATATCCTCAAATCCCACAGCTTTCTGGAAGGCAGTCAGAGCAGAGTCTACCCCAGGGGCTCAGTTTCCATGCTCCTGGTCCATAGCCGATCCACCTTCCTTGATCACACAGGATTCAGCAGCTCTAAGGACCAGTGGTCCGCAGCAATCTCACTCTGAGCAGTTCTCTATGACCCGACTGGCTGGGGCCTGTCACAGGTGGAAGGGTCCTTAGAGACTGCAGGCCCAGCCCGCTGGCTGCCACATACAAAGCAGCTGTCTGCTTTGGGCTGCTCTAAGGGTTTTGGCCTCAGTAAGCATTACTGTGGTCTTTGCCCAATGGTAAGTCATGTGCTTTTAAAGTGACCAAGGCATGCTGTAGCTGGTTGATCTATTCATGGTAGCTAGTCTGTTGTAAAAAGTGCACCAACTGTGCAGTCCTTTGGGCTGGGCCATAGCTCTGAGTGGCTGGGCATGAGGGACCCTGTGAAAGTCAGACAGCTTGAGCTATAGGACATGCCTAGAAAGGTAGAGTTGCAACTCAATGGAGAGAGTGCTGTGTGAGTGTGACCTTGAGCAATTTACTTAATGCCTCTGAGCTGCTGTTTTGTTTTGTTTTGTTTTAATCTGGATACAAAACATCTAGAATGATAGGACCCATAGTAATCACTCAGTAAATTTAGATTTCAGTCCCTGCCTCACTGTAGCCCTTACCAATCCCCTACCACTGCTCTCCCTGCCACCCTCCCCCACAAAACTTTAACACATATCCGTGATTAAGCCCTGATAACTAAGTCAGTGAGCCCCCTAGGACCGGACCTCTTGCAGAGTGGGAGTTAAAATGAGCATGTCTTAAAGAGGTAGAAGAAGACCAAAGAGGTATGAAGCATGGCCATGTCATAGGTCAGGGAACTTTGGAAAGGAGGGCCCTGTGCAGAGAAATTCAGCAGCATGCCACGAGGCTTTGGAGTAGCAGGAGATATCCAAATAAGCAAAGGCAGCCTTTATTATCTGTAAATAGACTTCACCAACATTTCCTCTCTGCCTAAGCTCTGGTTTTCCTTTTGAGGAGGCTCTTAAATGGATCTCTGTTGAATTTATTCCTGTTATGTAGTGTAAGATTTTTTTTAAGTCCCTTCCCCAACCTTCTGGGCCCATCTCTCCCTCCCCCTATCCTCCCTGTCTTGGACTCCCAACCCAAAGAGATGTCCTTTACACCATTGCTAAAGCAGAGCCTCATGTGTGAAAGGTGGGGGAGGTGCGGCTTCCACGGGTCCCAGCAAGTGTTCATGACGTCCACCATGTGCTTCAGGACTGAGGGCACTGAGGACACTGCCTGCCAGGGTAGCTGCTCTCCATGAATGTGGCTTTGGGAACGCTGCATTGATTCACTGTCAGTGAAACAATCACGGGGACTTGCATGGTAGGTGTGCTCTCTAAAAGATGGCAGCAGCAAGGTGGAGTAGGATGGTATCGGGAGAATTCTCAGCCCAGAAAACGTGCTTTCTAGGAAGTATCTCTTATGGTCCGAAATGGGAGTCATACCTCTATCGGTCCTTTTTAAGGTTTACCTCCTTTTTTTTTTTTTAATCAAGTTTTACTAAATGTATTGAGGTGACATTGGTTAATAAGATTATATAAATTTCAAGTGTGCAGTTCTGTAATATGTCCGTTGTATATTGCAGGGTGTATTCACCGTACAGTCAGGTCTCCTTCCATCACCGTATATCGGACCCCTTTCCCCTCTTGTACCTCCCCCCAGTCCCTTCCGCTCTGGTCACCACAGATTTTACCTTCTGAGTGTTACAGAGAGGGGTAACTTAGGGCGTGTTCAGGTGCAGTAACCAAATGCCTCACAGTGGCTTTGGCAGTGCATTAGTTTCCTGGGGCTGCTGGAACAAATTACTACAGACTTGGTGGCTTAAAGCAGACGTGTCTTCTCTCACAGTCTGGAGGCTAGATGTTCAGCACCATTTCCACTAGGCCCAATCACGCTACTGGCAGGGCCACGCTTGGTACAGAGGCTCTAGCAGGGAATCTGCCCCTCGCCTCTTGCAGCTTCCAGTGGCTTCTTTACTCCTTTGTTTGTAGCCAGATGGTTCCAATCTCTGTCTCTGTTGTCACATAGCTTTCTCCTTTTCCGTGTGTCTGCTCTCCCTCTGTCTCTGCCTCATAAGGGCACCTATGAGCGTCCAGTCAGATAATCCAAGATAACCCCCTCCTCTCAGGATCTTTAATTGAGTCCCATATGCAGAGATCCTTTTTCCTCATCAGGTAACATCTGCAGGCCCCTGCAGAACAGCTACAACATATGCAAGAAGGAGGCAGGTGATCAGAGCTTTTTACACCTCCTTGGCTAGAACAGTCCATTCCTAGGTACAAAGGAAAACGGAGAAGCAGATATCTAGCAAAGAGGGCCTGGATTTCTGTGATTGACTGTGCTTGTCCCTGGGATCTGGCATCACACTGAGAGTTCTGTTAACAAGAAAGAAGGATGGAAATGGCTTCAGGGTAAGCAGAGAACAGTGACTGCCTCAAAGAGTGTGGGTCTTCAGACCTTCTGATGTGGTGAGATTGCGAAGTGTAAACAAGTATCTTCTCTTGTTATGTGAAGATGACACTCTCTTCTCTGTTTAAACCTTCCTTGCTCAATCACACCAATAAACTAACATAGCCACTGAGTTTTTAATTCTTAGCTCATTTCTGGGATCCACTTTTGAGGAAAGTGGGCTTCAGTTTTGGTCTTGGGCTCAGAAGGCCTAGAATTCATAACAAACTGCTGGTGTGATTTTTAGAATCACTGAACCTCTCTAGAACCTCGGTAAAAATTCTTACCTCACAAGGCATAACAAGTGGAGAGTATCAGGTGAACCCTGGGCATAAGTTCCTGTCATATCCTGGACCACGGGGTAGGGGTAAGCTCCTCAACTTGCAGCTTTATTTCCACTCATGCTTGTGCTTAGGCAGGGGCCACCCTGTCCCTGGTGGCCTTGATCCTAGACACTGCAGATGGCAATGGCAAGGACTAAAATGGGGAGAGCAGAGATGCTCATAGCATCCATGCCCAGCCATGGCTCATTCTTCTGATCTGCTTGTTAACAAGCCAGTGCGGTGACCTGCAGGGCAGAAGAGATGTAGCACCTAGTCAGGTGGCTAGAGAGGAGTGTGGAACACCCCAGCAGCTGAACGTGGGAGGCGGTGCCCACCTGGCTCACACCACAGTCACCCAGAGCGCTACACAAGGAGACACTCCAGCATCCCCCAGGGGACTCAGATGCAGACCCCTCCCCGTGGGAAGTTTGCAGGTGGAATTCAGGAATCGGTGTTTCCAAATACACCCCAGAGGCCTCTGATGCACAGCCCACCTAGCAGAGGTGCAAGTTGATAGGAAAGAACTATGAGCTTGGGGCCAGGAAAACCTGTTTTGGTGACGGCTGTGCCACTTCCAAGCTGTGTGAGCTTTGTCAGTACCTCATCTCTTAACTCCAGTGCCCTTAGTTTGAAAGCTGGCATGATACCAGTAGTTGCCTAACAGGGTTGTTGTGAGAATGGAATAAGACACCATGCACGGGTATTTGTACGCACGCACGTCGCGGACGCTTTAACAGAACGTCCGTTTCCTTCCTGTCGCCTCAGAGAGTCAGACTGGCTCACTTGCTTGGGCTTTAGCGCCCCCAGCCATTTGCCACCAATCCTATAATTGTATAAGATTTACATAGCCCGTGGCCAAATTGTTATTTTAATTAACAATCAGGCTTAAAAGCTTTTACTCTTATTTTGGTTAAATAGAACTCTCACTTAAAGAGAGTTTACTTCTTATCCTTGGCAAATCATTGTAAATTCTTGTGGTACTCACCATGATAGCATCTATCCAAATGAACGCGTTTGCTCTGAATGCGAGTGTTGTGAGTAATTGGGGAGAAATTCTGTTGTCATCCAGCATTAATTAATGCCCACTCGAGAGGAAGTATTCAGAGATACCAGCATTAGCCAGATTTCCGAACTGCGTGGAGGGACTGGAAGAACTTGGAAGGGCAGGAAACTGCCAGCAGGGCTGGGTGGTGCCTGAAGGCTGTGGCCCACACTTACCCTTCTTCTGAGAGCAGGTGGACAGACATTCTGACCTCAGGAGACAGGTCTTTGCCCACAGGGGCTCAGAGCACACCTCAGGCACCCATGCAGCCAGGCCAGCCCCACTGGCTCCCACCTGCCCTCCTGCCACCCTTTGGTGACCTCCCCACCCAGTTGCAGCTGCCCCGGCTGTGGATTTTTAACCAAGTTTCCACCTGGCTGTGCAGGTTGGCCTGCAAGCCCTGGAGTGTGAGGGGTGGTTTGCCTAGGGCCCTGCTGCCCCACTTCTCCTGCACTGTCTCCCTGCAACCTGCCTTTGGGCCTGAGGCTGCTGGAGATGCCTGAAAGGGAGTTCAAGAAGTGGTCCCTGTGCCCCAGGCAGGTGTGAAGTCGGGTCTGTTTATTAAAACCCCCAGGTTTTTCAGGTGCCTCCTCCAGAAAAGAGCCGTGTGTGCGATAGCACGTGTGTGCATGTGACAGAGCGTGAGAGAGAGGGTAGAGCTGCTTTGGGGCTGAGGGACAGCCATGCTCTTGATTCCTGGCAGCACACAGAGTGGAGACAGCAGCACCAGAGACCTGGGTCCTGGCCGCCAGCAGGGCGACTGGAGCCCCAGTTGTCTCGTCTATAAAAGGAGGTCATTTTACCCCCCGATTGAGTGGGAGGAAGAGCTGTGTGCCATGTGTGGAGCTTAGTAGCTACCACCTTAGTTATAAGTCAGAAAATTGTAATGCTTGCCACTTCTCTTGTCTGTGTCCACACCTCAACCACACATGGGCTCTCCCCCAGGCAGGGGGCAGGAGGGGCCTGTCAGGCCTGAGGAGGGACAGCTCTGAGTGCAGCAGTGAGCCAGTCCCAAAACCACGTGGAAGCATTCCTAGTGCAGTTCCAAGGCAGTGCACTGACTAGTGCTGGGCTTCCTGGTGAGGAGGGGCTATCTTGGGGTCCAGCTTTTTGTGCTGTGTGGACGGACTAGGGTGTGTGTGGGACTTGCTGTGCTGAGAAAGCGTGCTGGTGTTTCTGACAGGGATGTGTCCCAGAGGTGCAGATGCATGACTTCAACAGACTAGATTGCAGCTATATACACGTCACTCAGACTTTACTGAACGGAATTTAACAGCCTTTTCTGATGATTAAAAGGCCCTTCAGAATCTTCCGCGTGCTTGCATGGAGCGGTGCTTCTGGTTCCGTCCGAGCTGGGGAGAAGGGGTGAAGAGCCGAACCCTCCAGAGTTCCTGCTCCACCTCTCCGTCTCCAAGGGCCCTTAGGCCACACTCCTCAGGGGAGGGTGAGAGGAGCCTAGACACGCCTGGACACAAAGCCTGCCACTTTCCACAGACCCCCATCAAGGGCTGTCACTTTGTAAACAGGAGCCCTTGAGCCCAGTGCTCATCCACGGCCCTGCCTCCTTTGGGGGGTGCACAGCCCTGGCCCACAGTGATGCTTCAGTCCCCAGGGACGTGATTTCCTGTGCCTCGTACAGTTTAACCTGCCCGCATTGCTAAATTTCTGTGTCCCACACTTCTGGCAGGATGTCAGAGAAGTGATAAGCCTCCTTGGAAGGGTGAGCTCTGCTCCATGCCGAGAACACTGCACCAGGGCTCCCAGCCCCCACCCTTCGGGTACGCATGCTCTCTCAGGGGTAAAGAATACCCCACTTCCCGACCCCAGCCTCTTGTTAGCTGATAGGTGAGATCTTTTCTTAAGCTGCCTCCCTTGTCCATTATGTTTTCAGAATTCAAGGTCTGCCTTCAGCTTCTTGGACAGTACCCAACTGGCCAGGCTTTGTGAGCAGGTGGATTGCTCCCCTGTCTCGTTTGCTCCTTAAACAGGAAGTTGTTTTTTAGGGTGCAGGAAGGGGAGGTGTCTTCCACCTTCCTTCTCCTTGGACTTTGTTGATGTTTCCAGGCCATTGGTTGGAAGTTTATCTCTCTGCCTCTTTTATGGGCATGTCTCCTCAAGGACTCTACCTACCACGGGGACAAACCCAAACCCAAGCTTGCTCGCCAGGCGCTGTGATTTCCTGCTGGGCTGTGTCACCCAGAAGGCGCCGTGCAGCTCCTCCACAGCACAGCTTTTGCATCCCATCTCAGCATGGACCCCTGAGGGGAAACGGCTCAGAGCTGCTCCTGTGCCCGGGAGACACCGCAGAGACCTCGGCGTGCGTGGAGGAGGCGGCCCAGGAAGAGCGGCCGCCTGGTCCTCCCTGCGGCCGCCCGGAGCGCGGGTTGGTCAGCGGCAACCCGAGTGCGCGCAGCCGTCAGCCCGCGCCGGTGGCAGGCCGCTCACGGTTCTTTCGTCACTGGCCGTGTGCTCTCCCGCAAGACAAGGGTCCCACTTAAATGCACACACAGGGAGGGACCAAGGCCACGCTCCTACACGTGTTTGTGAGCCGGCACCATAAAAACCCGTGTATGGCAGTGGTCGGCTGACCAGACGCACCGCTGTAAGTGGGACGGAAGACAACGGTACCGTGTTCTCTCCCGTGTGCAGTGGCACGTCCGGTCAGTGTCATTATTAGCCAAGTGCCTTTTCTCTCCCCTCTTCCTCATTAAATTCTGAGAGAACAGTTTTGTCCCTGGGTGGCCATTAGTGGTGAGAGGGTGATGTCTGCTGAGCATTCACGAAACGGAGGCACAGTGTGCTGCTGCTTGGACAGGAAGACGCTGCGACAGGCGTCCGGGACCGCATTTCGTTCCCCGGGGGGTAACGTCAGCTCTGCGTGTCTCTGCAAAATTCCCAGCCCGTTAGGGGGTCTTTGTGTACTTGAAGCCCAAGACACCCAGCCAGTAGCTATACTGTGGGAGTTGGGGTTCAAATCGAGCCCCATTTTTTTTTAAACTCCAAGGTGGCTGTGTCCAGAGAAGGCATTTTACCTGTGTTCTTACTTACCTTCTGGGCACCATCCCACAGTGTAACCCGAATCTCAACTGAGACAAAGCGCTGTTCATTATGGACAAGACAGGGCCCAATTATCTGGGCTCCAGTACCTACAGAACCGCGGTAATGAATGCAGTGCCCCAGGCTCCTACGCAGCTCAGACGCGAAGGGCCAGGTACTGGCATGTGGGCAGGGAAGCTGCCCAGGGTCCACGGGGACAGGCCACGCTGCTGTGTCAGCAGGATCCCCACGTGAGCCACGCGCAGGAGAACTGGACCCAGGGGCCGAGTGTGTCCTGGTCTTCAGGGCACTGCCAGCCCCCATCCTTGGTGTGCTCTTATTGCTTTGTGACTGCTCTTTAGGACAGGAAAATAAAGAATCTTAAGGAAGGTTGGGGGGCCCAACACTTAGCCAGCACCCCCTGACACCTGGTGTCCTACACGGGCTAGTTCAGTGAATCCTTACCACAGCCATGAGGGTGTGTGTGGGGGAACCTGCCAAGGTGAGGTTCAAAACCAGGATCAGAAGCGGGGCTCTCCAGCTCTGAGACCCACCCAGGTCCCCGTGTCACTGGGCCTGCTCTTGCACCCCCCGAAGCCTGTGTGTGGTGCTGCGGAGAGCCCGAGCAGGGGCCGGAGAGGGGGCAGGGCCTTCCGGAAGCGGTGGCAGCAGCCCCACACCCTGAGAGATGCCCTGCTTGGGCAGGGGCGCCCCGACTTCCAGAGCACGTGGTCAGAAGCCTTTACCCACTGAGAGCCCTGCATGAGTGCACTTCAGCTGTCCCTGCCTCCGTTTCTTTGTCCTTAAAGTGTCCACACCATGGTATTTTAGTGTGAGAAAAGTCTGTGGAAATACCAGACACCAGCATGGTGCCCACTTGGTACCTGGTCCCGCCGCCTGTGAAGGCACAGACTCACGGAAAGGTCCGGTGTGCTCCTGAACAACTAGGGCTTGGTGCACCGGCAGGTAGCGAGCCCTGGGTGTGGGATGGGAAGGGGTGCGCCCTGGGTGTGGGGTGACAGGTGATGGATAAACAAGCCCAGGAAGGTGTTTTGATGTCAGGTTATAACGGACCTTGAAATCCCACTGGGTTCGTTTAGAGCTTTGGTTTGGGTTTGTGGAGAAACGAAATGATGAGATTTCCTTTAGGGGAAGATGAAGGCAGCAACATGAGGGTTGGCAAAGTCACCCTGAACAACTCCTGTAGCTCAAAGGCAGGAAAAGAGGCTTGTTTTCAGGTGGCACAACAACTGTCCCCACTCAGCAGTTCCTAGGACAGCACTTGTGGTGACGAGCAGGACCGCCTTCAGTTGCTGCAGAAATTTTGCCCCCCATATATGTTTGCACTAACCCTCCCTTGTAAGGTGTGCACCGCCCCTTGGAGGTCGGGAGGACACAGATACTCTTCTCAGTTCTGTACCACTGTGAGCTCAGCTGTTACTCAAGCTTGACTGTGGGCTTATTGGTGGGTTCCCACCACCTCCCCCTGCCTGCACATCCTTTGGGGGGCGGTACCTCATGCCCTCCAAGGCACTGTGCTGGTGATGACAATGTTGACAATGCTATCAAGGGTCACAGGAACAGCTACCACGAAGCACTTACTTCTGTGTGCCAGGGATTTACTGCTAGTGTGACACTGTTTTGTGTCATTAGTATCCCTTCTTTACAGCTAATAAAACTGAATGTAATGTGCTAACTTGCCCAAGGACACAGACGTGAGGATGTGGTCAGGTGGAGCCACACCCTTCCTGGGTCTCAGTGGTTCGCTTGCCATGTGAAGCATTGTCTGTCTTTTGTCACCCCCCTCCTGAGGCAGGGGCCAGGCAGGGCTGGGCATGGGTGGCCAGGACACCAGAGCCTCACCCTGCTGTAAGCAGAGTAGCATGATTTTTATCTGAATTTTTATCATAGGTTGGCTTTCTCAAAGTCCTTTATTTAGAGAAATTGTTCTTCCAATAGCTTTTTAAAATAAGAGTTTTTGAAAAAGCAATTAAAAAGTAAGATAGATTGATAGATGAATAAGAGGCTGACTAGATGAGACAGATACATAATAAAGCAAGTATAATAAAATGCTGATGGTAGAATGTCAGTGCTGGGTATATGGGTGTTCACTGTAAAACTGTCCCCTTTTCTATGCTTGAAAACTTCCATAATAAAATATTGAGGAAGAAACTGAGTAGATCATTTCTAAAGGCGTTTCCATATTTTTTTTTCTTTTTTTCTTTTTTTTTTTTTTTTTTGCTTTTTGGTATGTGGGTAGCTCCCTGACTGGGAATCGAACCCAGGCCGCAGCACTGACAGCGCCAGCGCCGAAGGCTTAAGCCGCTACACCATCAGGGAACTCCCCCGTTTCCATATTTTTTTAGATGCAATTTCCTGTGCTTTCTCTCTATGTGCCATTGTTGTGACATTGTACTAGACGCCCTAGTCATTGTTGGATCTTGCCATTAAAAAATAAAATAAAATAAAAGGCGCTGCAGAAAAAACTAATCACCGTTCGCTTTCTCCTCTACCTACCTACTCCCAGATTTGGAATTGACAGGTTTGGTAGGTTTCAGACATTCCCACTGGGAGGTTGTAGGTCTGTAGGTATCCGGATGAAAAATGGGTTTAGGTACAAACACCCCCTGTTTCAGAACAGGAGGTCTCCAGTAGAGGTTTCCCGGAGCTCTCCAACCCCCATAAAAGCACAGTGTTCCTATTCACTCACTTTGGCGGAGGCTGAAGAGGAAGGAGAGAAACACTCACCCAGTGAGGAACCTGTGGGAAACCCCAGCAGAGATCAGAGTCGTTAGACCTTGGGGGCCTGCAGGTAAGGTGCTAAGTCATAGCCCGTGGCTACCTACAGTCTTCCCATTGAGCACTCTCACCTCAGCACGAAAGGGAGGAGCGTGCCCCCTTGCTAGGGCATCAGAGCACGCATTGTAATGCGTACCGAATGGGCTTTGTTCAGCTTGTTACTAGAATAACCTTGCCGGCACTTTCCGGGGAGTTGTTTATCAAGGAGTTTTGCCAAACTATGATAAAACAGCACATTGAGCAGCCTCGGATGGCTGGGAAGCTTGGCGGTGTCATTCATTGACGAGAACCGTGCAGGTCAGTCTTAGGAGGCCGTGGAAGTGGACCTCTTGTCTTTCCTCCCCTCCCCGTGCCCTCATGCGCTACTCTTGTGTAGATCCAGCATGGCCCTGTGTCCACATCAAGCACACCCCCCACCGTTGTTCTCGTGTGTTGACTGAGTAAGTTATCTCACGTGCTGTGACGGAAGTAGTCTATTAAAACTCTCAGGCAAGACTGCGAGGAGAGGGAGGAGGGAGCAGAAGGACTGGGAGAGGGAGGGAGGGAGTAGTTTGCTCTGTTTAATTGGTTCTTTCACCTAATGGTAGCTTGTCAATTAAGGAGATACTTAGAGAAAGTGAAATTAATCCATATGGGTCAAAAGCAGCTATTAATTTTTAATCAAAACAAAATGTTCAACAGATTTGTTGCTCTGCTCAGTACGAATGCAAGCACGCCACCAGTCTCTTCCTGAAGGGTTTGGGAGCAGGCACAGGGAAGGGAGGCCCGTTAGTTTGGAAAAGGGGAGCCCCCTCCTGTATCCCCACCCCCACCCCATGTCAAACCACCTCCATTTTGTGTCTTCGGCATCGGTTCTGTTGCCTGATGTCTAGTGGATGTGTAAGGGTGCTGTTTCTTTGGAAATCTTTGAATCTTGGTTGTGTATATCACTTTGGGGTATTTCAGGTACATTCCGGGCATAACATCTATCCTATACGAGCTTCCAGTCTGCTTGAGGAAGCAGAGGAGGCTTTTCTGAATTCCTTCCAGAGTTACTCAGAACAACATACAATCAGGGTGCTACAAAGTGTGCTAAACTGCATGAAGAAGTGGTATTTGTGGAGCACTCACTGTGTGTCAGACATCTCTAAGCACGTCACACAGCTCAACCCTTTACTGTCTATGGCGCAATGAACTAGGTAGCGTTTTTACTAACCCTACTTGAAAATTAGGTCACTGAGGCACAGAAAGTTTAGGTAACTTGCCCAGAGTCTCACAGCTCGCATGGTTAGTCTGCTAGGGGCTTGCGTTACTCAGTAATACAAGAGCCACACTGGTCCCAAGAGAGCAGCCTAGAGGCCACGTTGAAGGCTCCCGGGTGGAGAGTAAAGGATGAGTTGATTTAGAAAGGGGCTGGAGGAACGGTAACCAGCACCGTTTTGCAGAAAAGGAATGAGCTTTTGAGTAACTAGAACATGAGGTTGGCCAGGTTAGATATGAGTAGGTCTAGGTTAATTCTCTTTTAGGGTATTGAAAGACAGAATGAGGAATTTTTATTCAGGTCATTCTGAAATGTCTTTATTGTCTATAGCTTGTTTCTCAGTATGGGGGAAAGTCTCATGCCCCCATTTCAGCACTTGGGCACCATGCCTTCTTCGTTATCCCTCTTACCTCATCTACCTCCCTCCATCTGGCATCTTTTAGCTCCTTCTGTTTCCCATTTCAGAAAAAGAGATAGAAAGAAAAGGAAAAAATCAAGAAAGTACACCACCTACTTCCACTGACTCTTAGAGATTGAATGAAGCTTTCTTCAACTTTCCTTTGTTGTTGTTTATGGGGGGTGTTATTTGTTTTTCTCTTTATTAAATTTATTACGGTGACATTGGTTAGTAAAAATGACATCGGTCCCAGGTGTACAGTTCTACAGTGCACCGTCTGAGTGCTGCATTATGTGCTCACCACCCAGAGCCAGTTCTTTTTCCAACACCGTGTACTTGACTCCCCCTCCCTCCTCACCAACTCTCTCCCCCCTTGCCCTCAGGTGACTGCTGAACTTGACTGTGAGTTTGTGTTTCTTTGTTGCTTTCAGTTCCACATATGAGTGAAGTCATACAGTTTTTGTTTTTTCTGTCTGTCTTACTTTGCTTAGCATGACGATCTCAAAGTCCATCCATTCTGTCGCAAATGGCAATATTTCATCATTTCTTACAGCTGAGGAATATTCCATTGTGTATATGTACCACAGCTTCTTTATCCAGTCATCTGTCACAGGGCACTTTGGTTGTTTTCATGTTTTGGCCACTGTGAACAGCGCTGCGATGCACATTGGGGTACATAAGTCTTTGTGGACTAAGGTTTTCAGGTTTTGGGGGTAGATCCCTAGAAGAAGGGGTATTGCTGGGTCACATGGTGACTCTGTTCTTAATTTTTTGAGGAACCTCCACACTGTCCTCTATGGCATCATCTACTTCCCTGTCCCCAGTCCAGTTTGCTCTGTGGTTCTTAAAGAACTACAAAGGACCTGCCCTCAGGGAAAGTTCTTCTGCCTCTGTGTGCTAATGAGAAAGGCCATGCAACCATTCTAGTCCCTGACGTGAATCAGGAAGGACCTATCCTGAGGGCACCTCTTGAGGCTGCTGATAATTGCCTAAAACCTGTCCCTAGGGGACAGAACCTCACACTTCCCAGGGAGAGAGCAGGCTGGAGGACAGACAGCCCGGGACAGGCAACAGGGCATACAAAAGTCCTTCACATTGGCCGGAAGAAGCTGGAGACACATTGGAAGAGGTGAGATCCTTGAGTATACTCTTCTTTGCTTCCTAGGCGCTTTATAACCTGGCCTCTTTGAGTCATTGGGCTGATTATTATTATGGCAATTCACTAGCAAATGTCAGTAGGTTGTGCTATGACAGCCAAGGAGATAATGGGGAAGTAGAGGGCCCATCTGAAGAGACCCTTCGGCCCTTATATTCTGGAGCAGTGTCGTTGAGTGCTGTCATAAACGAAGGATATAGGCGGGATTACCAGAGACTGTGCCCGGAGGTACAGAGCTGAGAGCGGGTACTGCTAGTCCTCCAGGAGGCACGCCACAGCTGTCCGCGTGTTCTGGTGCAAGCAGGTGGGAGAGGGAGCTGCAGGGACGCTGCTTGCTGGAGGAGACAGGCTGGAGACGGAGGGGCAGAGCCCATGAAACCTGGAGCCGGAATCAGGGGAGCACAGTGAAGACCTAACATCTTAAACAAGAGGTAGGAAGAGGTGGTAGATGGTTACAGGTGGTGTTTTTATCATGTCTTCTAGACTGGGAAGAAAGTGGAGAGCATGGAGGTAAAAATTGTAGGTGGTGGGTGATAAAAAAAATGGGATTTGGGTTTCCTCACTGGCACTGCTATTAGACTCTTAAGCAGCAGTGGAACCTACCTTGTACGTTTAAGAAGGTGAGGTCACTCAGCGGTATACCCACCCACACAAGACGTCCCTTGTGTTAAGGCAGTGGCAGCACTCCTGGCACACGAGGGACGAGCTGCTCTGGAAGAAACTATTATGTGGGAAGGAAGACTTAGTGGGTGCCTCGTGATTAATATTAGGTAATAATATTAATTATGTAGTAATTATAATATTGCCTATCAATCTGTAAATGCTTAGAACATTATAGTCATGAAAGTCAGTATCGGGGAGAAAGGGGAGGGGATGGGAGAGGAGGGGGGAAGCTAAATATAAGGTGATGGGAAGAGAACTCACATTAGGTGGTGAACTTATTATACGTCAAGCTGACAATGCACTGTAGAATTGTATGCCTGAAACCTATGTAATCCTTGCTAACAGATGGCACCCCAATAAAAAAAAAAGAAAAAGTCAGTATCTTCTATGTGAAAAGCAGCTTAGCTAATCACAACTCTCATTAGAGTATTCCTTTATTCTTTCCTTTGACATACATAGATAAAAAACCTACTGTGTGCTAAATCATGAAGTAGGCTCTAGGGACACAGCAGCAAACAAAATGAGCATGTTCTCTGCCCTTAGCATTAGTGTGAAATACCGCCTTTAAAAACTCTAGTTTTCTGCATTGGTTAATATGTTCTTTGTGGGAAAATGTGTTATTAATGTTGTAGCTATTTCATGCACATATGAATGAAATATATAATTTCTGTCTATAGATGTAAGACTCTATCTATTAAATCAAATGAATTGATTTTAAAAATTGGGAGGGAGGGCATTCCCTGGTGGTGTAGTGGCTAGGCTTCGGCACGATCTCTGCTCAGGGAACCAACCAAAAAAAGTAAATAAAAATAAAAATTAGTGTGAGACAAAAACATCAAGTAACAAATGTGTGTGTGTGTGTGTGTGTGTGTGTGTGTGTGTGTGTGTGTACACGTACCTGGTTATAATCTTTAAAAACCCATTTGAAAGTCACTGCAGCACTTCACACAGGACAGACATGGTCTGATTTGTTCTTCACAAAGGTGGCACTGGCTGCTGCATAGAGGATGGGCTGTGGGAATGCCAGCAGTTAGGGTACCTGCAAATGTCCAGGTGAGAGCCCGTGACTCAGAGTCAGCAGTCGTGGAGCTTGAAAGAAGAAAAGAGATTAAGTTCATTTTGGAGATAAATAAGCAAGATTTGATAACTGATGGGTGAGAACGTGAAACATGAGCCTTCATCCTAGGTTGGTTATGGGAACTAAAGGAGATGCTGTTAGCTTCATTATACAGACAAGGAAATAGACTCTGAAGTGACTGAGCTAAAACTCTGCATTCCCCAAAGCCTCAGCTCTCCCCCTGCACCGTGCGTAAAAGTGGGGTGTGCGGAGGCCATTTATCAGGTCTCTGGGAAGTTTAAGCCCCAAGGCCCCTCGCTTGCCGGGACCTCTTCTAAACTCACGCACCTGACCCTGTACTCGTAACTTCGTGTTCTTATCCTTTCTTGCCCATAGTCACGTGTGTTCTCATTCTTAAAAAACACACTCCCCCCCATGAGTGTTGAAGCTTAAAACTTAACAAAACCTATACCTTTCTCTGGCTGAGAACATATGACTTTGTTGAGTAGGACTGAGACTTGATGGGATGACAACTTGGGTGGAAATCTGACGTGTTAGGTGGGAGAAGTATTGACTCTAGGTGGGATAGTTTGGGAAAAAAATAGATGCCCTGTTGGAAGTGCACATCCAGCATTTATTGAGTATTTCCTTTGTGTCAGGTACTGTGTGGGATTTGATTGATTGATTGATATTATCTGTTTTAATCCTTTCAAAACCTCATGAGATGAGTGCTTTCATTATCCCCATTTTATATGTGAGGAAATAGAGCCCTAATGAGATTAAGGAAACCATGAATTGATCCATCTGAACAGGTAAACTGGGCTGGCACCTTAAGAGGCCTGAATTTGAAGTGAGGCTGTCCTTAACCTCCACTACTGAAAGGACTATTGTCCAAAGCCAGAAGCTCTGATGGATACTTTCTCTTTCCAGTTTTATTGAGAAGTAATGGACACAGATCACTGTATAAATTTAAAGTAGACAGCATGACGGCTCGATCTACATATACTGTGAAATGGTTACCACGGTAGGTTCAGCATCTGATGGACTCTTAGCTTGTATTATCAGCGTTTCCTCTCCTAGAGATTAGAGACACAAGGTCTGATTTTGCCCTGCTGCTCCCCAAAATAAAAATTGCTTAGTGAAATCTTGGCAAGAAAAAGTAATCCTTCTATTTTCAGATAAAAGGGTTGAGACCACGTGTCACATATACCATAGACAATGACAAAACTCTGAGGCTTGAGGACTTCCAGATATTCTCTGAGGGAGACGGGAAGCCAAGGGAAGGTTTTCAGCATGCCAGTGATATAATCTGAGTTGTGTTTTCAAAAGTCACACTGGAGCATGCCATAGGGTCGTGTAACTGGCTGGCTCTTTAAGTGCAGTATGAGACGGAGATGCTTTGCAATAGTAGATGCAAAAATCACCTAGAAGTTTTAGTGAAGACATACCACAATCTTGGCAAGGGTGTTATCTGAGGGAAAAGCTAACAGTATTAAATGCTATAGTGTATTTGGAATGACCAGTGGGGAATTGTTTTTATCCCTGTGCCCCCATCCTGCCTCGATCTCTGAAACCTGTTAGGATAAGGACTTAGTGGTCATCGGAGCTCCGTGATGACTCCAGTCTCTTATTCAGCGGGCCATTACCAGTCCCACGTAGCAGTCTCTAGACTATAATCCACTTAGCAGAGAAGGAGGAACATCAGGGGAAATCTGCAGTCTTTGGCCATCCAGACTCTGCTGCAGGCATGGCAGAGGAAGTGGAAACCTTCCAATATAAAGAAAGCTTCATGGTCAAGGTCATCACTGGCTTCGGAGGTTTGAAAGTCTGCTTGATGGAGGAGATTAAATTTGGCCATGGTAGTTGGTACTGCCAACAGATCTGTTCCATACCTAAAATACATTTCAGACAGTTAGCACTGTCCGAACAGGGACTGGGCCACGCAGGATCGGAGGTGAGCAAACTGAGACGCACGAGCTTCGGGTGTAGTTCGGTGGAGGTTTCAGTCGTGAGCAGATACAATGCTGCAGCTGAAAGTAGGAACAACCTAGGAACATAGAGAATCGTGAGGATCAAAAGGGCAGTGCAAGAGAAGCCTCCGGCCCCAAAGGGAGCAGCCGCATTGGGTGGGGTCTCTCCCTGGTCCCCATCTCTCCTGCCCTCCAGCCCAACCAGCAACCAGCAGCATTGTGTAGAAGTCTGTGTCAGATACAAAAAAAACCCCCGGGGGCTCTGCCCCCCAGCAGCGTGTTTTCAGCCTGTGAATTTCCTGAATATCTTTACAGGAAATCATTCTTGGTGAAGGGCAGGCTGGAAATAATATCAGGAGATCAAGAAGGAAGTCAAGCAAGTGACACCTTTAAACAGGCAAAGCAGGCGGGCCCTTCCCCCTGGACAGGGAGAGGTATGCAGAGCTGTAATTAACCCAGCAGCCCACTGGATATGTCTGTCTCACTGCACAAAGGCTGTTGAAAGAAGGATTCTTGAAGAAAGAGGTTCCAATTCAAATGGTATTTGAGGAAGTCCCCTGTTGGATATACTATTTCAAGAGTTTATGGTTATAATCAACAAAACATGGCCATTCTTTCAGGCAGGTTTTTCTTATGGCTCTCCTAGTACACTTCTTATAAAACCAAAAGAAAAAAGACTTCCAGAATTGGCTGGGGGTAGGATGGGGAGTTAGGGAGGGAGATATATGGCTGGAATTTAAATGAAGGACTTTGCTTTCCTTCTCAGAGGATCTTGAAGACATTAAATGAGCAGGTGTGTCATTCTTTCATACACTGAGACTCAGCTATGTAAGAAAATTGTTCGCTTTGTGTTCAAATACTCCAAAATTACTCCATTAGCCTCCCCAACTTTATTCTTTTTTTTAACAAATATTTTTGCATGCCTCCCCTATGTCAGGGATTATTCATAAAGCTAATAGTGGAGATAGACAGAAACATTTAAATATGTAGAGTCATTAGTATTATGTCAGGAGATGTGCTATATATATGGCAAAAATTGCAGGGAGGGATGCAATGCTAAATACAGTCAAAGATGGCCTCACTGAGAAGGTGACCTTTAAGCAGTGACCTAAAAGAGATGAGACATGGATGTGTAAGGGGAGTGGGTGGGAGGCACAGTATTGCAGACAGATTATGCAGGCGATGCAGGGCCCTGTGGTCGGAGTGTGCAGTGTGTGAGGGGTAGTGAGCTGGCCAGTGGGACTGCAGTGGAGCGAAGGAGAGCAACAGCGGTGAGGAGTGAGGGCAGAGCCTCTCGTCTTAGTCAAGGCTGCCTCTCCCTGCCCTGAAAAAAGCACCATACTATTTATTTCCAGAAAAATGAACCTTAATATGAGCCCCTGGCCCCTACACCCTCTAGGGGTTGCCATTCAAAATGGCTCCCATTAAACTGGAAACTGTAGAAAACAAAATTAAGTTGTCATCGTGCGGCTCTGTACCCTCGGATGGTCCTGGAGTCCTTTGTCATAGCTTTTAGGTGATGTGCCACATTGCATCCTCATCACATTCCTGAGAGCAGACAAAAGCACCAAGTGGTTGTGATTTATATGAGAGAACCCCAAATGAGAAGTCCCAGCCATTCCTAATTTATCTAGCAGTAGGCAAGTTGCTTATTTTGTTTCTTTTTCTTTTGTTTGTTTTCTTTGCTTTTCTTGTTTTTGTTTTTGGGGGTTTGCTTTGGGAAAGAACGACACAGCCTCAGGACAGGGAGGAACATAGAGAAGCTGCCCCTGCCATGAGCATCACCCAGTTGCTGTGAATTGGTGAACCTGGAGAACAACATGTCCGCGTGTCACTGCCTGCTGGGCGTTTCATCCCTATGCAGGTATACTAAAACATTCTTCTAATAATTACCAGCCACCAAAGATGTACTAGCTAGTTAATGGGCATAAGAATGTTGGAACTAAAACGAGGAAAGCTTTTTCTAAAAAGGATTATGGAAACTCACCATTGGTAATCAAGATTTCAACACACCAGTGTGCATTTTTAGGGCACTGTATATGTAAGTAGAAACAGGCATATCTGGAAGAAAACGTTAGTTGCTGAGGTCTGGCCAGCTCCTGTTCTTACCCCTCTGTCATCTCTGATTGGATTAGACGTCACAGAAAGTGCCTCAGATCCTTGTTTCTTGTTAAGTTTAACCCCTCCAGTTGAATACCCTCCTTGTGGAGCTCAGTGGAGAGAAATTAAATTTCTCTCACCAGAGCTATGGCACTGAATCAGGTATCAAGGGGGTAACATCAGTAAACTTCGTTGCTTACAAGATGTATGTCCTTCCCCAGGCTCTGTAGCTGTTAAGTTGGCTCTTTCCAATCACAGTCTGATCTTTCATTTTACCATAATGCAGTTAGACAACCTAGTTATTCAAGCATAGACTTCTCTGGTTTTCATTATCCCTGAATAACATTTGATGCTGAAATAGGAAAGACAGGGTGAGGGGGAAGGGGAGGCAAGCATTTTTCACAGCTTGTGTGAAATGCTTAATATTTGAAAGTCTTTAAAATATACGGTACACATACATTCCAATTTTATAAGACTAGCATAACATGTTCAAAAGTTTTATGAATTTCAGCATGTAACCAGAGTCAACGTTAGACTGTTTTAAATAAGCCATAATGGCCTGGCAGCAAACCTGCATAGTTAGCAAATCCCTCCTGTGTTTATGAGCAGCCATTCCTCACCAGGTCACTACAAAATACTAGTTTTATCAGTTCCTGTGAACTCTGTAAGTCGGTCTGTGTGCTGGTGTCAGCATGATTCTGGTTTTAAGAGCCCAAAACCAAGGGCATCATGATGAGGTGAGATTTTGTTTTGATTTTAACAAAATCGCATGGATCTGAGTTGCTTAAGAATATGTCCAGGCCTCTCATATCCTGTGGGGGAGGCTTGGTTCTAATAATGCCTTCCATAAGCTCAGGGCCACACAGACTTAGCTCGCTCAACCTTTTCTCTTTGGAGCCTGGAGAGTTCTCAGAACCCTCTCAGATTCATTTTTACTTCCTCAAGTGATGCTTTTTTAGGTGAAGGTCTCCTTTCGATAAAAGTCAAAGCATAAAACTTGCTGGGACAAACCCAGTTCTAGCCCAGGAGCTGTCTTGTGTCGAATGTATCAGGCACAGTCACATTTCTCAAAGGTCAGGACCATGTGTTGCCAGATCCCACATGTCAAGCAAATTTGCTACCTCCCTTGATAAAAACCCTACCCACTGCTCCAAGCATGGCAGAGGAGCAAGATATTCCATGTATTTAAAAGGTGCTCAGCTTTGTAGTGCAAACTCTTCTGCCCGTAGGCTCAGCTCAGCCTCAGCAATCCCTCAGGAATCATCTGCCACATACCAAACTGGCTTTGGGGGACACTTCAACACCCTTTGCACTCTGGCATTAATACTCTTTTAATGTCAAATAGTGCAGTAGAAAACAGGGTGGAGCATTTCAAAGACTGATCTAAAGGCTGTGGACCGGAGAGTTCTCACAGAGGGCAACATGGACTTAGGAAATTCATCGTGGGTCCCCACAGGGTCGCCTCCCCTACCAGGATTCTGTCTTTGCAGCTGCAGCAGTTATCACGTGCATCCCCAGCCTCCTGGGAGGCCTCAGTCAGGTCCTGGTGCTTTCAGAGGCAGACCTCACAGTGGAATGGCAGAAGTTTCTCTTTGTCTTAGAACACTGCCCCCTAAAACATCCCACTTAACATGTAGAGCCCAATACACATCCATTAGAAGCTTGGCTTTTGTGAGTCTTTGTAGTACCAGCCTTCTGACCTTTGGAGATAAGGAATATGTAAGTCTAAGCACCCATGGAGCCATGTAAAACCCCCTTCTATGTGCCTCATTCATCCCTCCTGTCTAGGCTAGGCACAGTTCAGGGTGGGAGTCCAGTTTTAAGCCCTTGTTCACGATCATGATTTTACAGCCTTTGGTTATATTCCCACTCAGTCAATGACGTCCCCAGAGATGTCAGAACTCAGGCAGGAAAACCTACTTAATTAGGGCCCACTGTGGGGACCAGGAAACGTCTTAAAGCCCTTTATGGTGGAAGCTGTTGATCGGGACATGAGCTGTTTGCTTTTCCCTCGGTTTAGGTCTGTCTCGAGCCCCTTTGGGGACATCTGGGGCCTGTCTTTATGTTCACTGAAATGGAACCTGCAGCCTTCCTCGCATCAGGTTACCCTAGAAGGCAGTGGCATTTATATCTGCTTTATAAAAAATAGTTTTATTAAAAATATATAGGTAACATACAGATAACCCCCCCCATAACACAGTTGTTCGGTCCCTTAAAATGCCGTATTATGCAAATCTGTGGTATACGAAACACAGAACTAATACAGAAAAGGGGGTTAGGTTCCAAAAAAATTTTTTAAGTACTTTTATATTTTTATAATTAAGAGAAATATTTTTATTAAAGCTATTTTCACCACAAGTATAACATACCAATATATATTAAATTACGTTTTCTTCATCATCACAACTAAACACCATTAACCAAGGGCATTTTCTTTTTGACAAGGTATCTTCGTCCTCTGAATTTTCTTCAGCATAAGCTTGACTTCTATTCTGTACTTTTTGCAAAAAAAACCTGTTATTTTAGATTGCTTGCATTTAGCTGAGAGATCTTTATAAATTTCGTTATATGGTGCTCAGCACTTGTGAAGTTCTCTCTTAAACTTGGTGCTTCTTCCAGTGGAAGGAACTTCATTTAGGAAATGTAGCTCCAGCTGTTGTGCTAAGTCTAGGCCTCTCTCTATGCTTTCTAGAGTAATGTGTTTGACTTCTTCGTTTGTACCTGTGCTATCGTCAAAGCTGATAACGACGTCCACGCTCGAATGGAAAATTTCAAATGAGGTCTCTTTTGCTCTTAAAAGCTCTTACTCTTCTCCGTGTTGTTCGGGGAATTTCTCTAACTTCAAATGAGATAAATTTTGCTCTTAAAAGCTCTTACTGTGCTCCATGTTGTTTGGGGATTTCTCTAATTCTTGAACCGTGTTAAAGCAAAACCATGTTATAGAAGTGCCGTGTTATACGGGCATTGCCTGTACAACATTATATGAGTCCAGAGTCCAGAGTGCTAACCAGTACACAATGGAATGCCCTTAAACATTCTATGAGTTTCAAGTGTACACCGTAGTTGTTCTACATGTATACACCTACAGAAGTGCTCACCGTGACAGCTCCAGCAGCCAGCTGACACACTGCAGTGCTACCACAGTATTACTGACTATATGCCCTATGCTGTGCATTACATCCCCATGGCTTACTTGTTTTATACCAGGAAATTTGAACCTCTTATTCCCCTTCCCCTTTTCTGTCCTTTTTTAATTTTTAAATTGCAGTTGGCTCCTGAGCCATTTTCCTGCTCGAGCCCACTCCTACCTCTTTGGAGTGTACTTTCCCCTCAATAAACTATCTCTTTGTTTCACCACTTTAAAAATAAATAAATAAATAAAAATCAATTGCAGTTGACATTCAGTATTATTTTATATTAGTTGTAGGTGTACAGAATAACAGTTAAACATTTTATAATTTAAGAAGTGATCCCCTGACTAGTCTAGTGCCCACCTGGCACGAGTCATAGCTATTACCATGTTACTGACTATACTTTCTATGCTTTACTTTACATCTCCATGACTGTTTTGTCACTATCAATTTGTACTTCTTAATTCCTTCACCTTTTTCACCCTGTCCTCCAACTCCCTTCCCATCTATCACCCAGAACCTAGGATTCATCTAACATTACTCATGCTTACTAAATATTATTAGCTGTATTCCTTATGCTCGGCCCTACATCCCCATGACTACTGTGTGCCAATCAATCTGTACTTCTTAATCCCTCCCCTTTCTTCATCCACATTCACAACCCTTCTCCCATCTGGCAAGCAGAATGCCCTCTGTATCTGAATTTGTTTCTATTCTGTATGTTTATTTTGTTCTTTAGATTTTACATATAAGTGAAATCACATTGCATCTGGTTTTCTCTGTCTGACACATCACACTCAGCACAACACCCTCCAGGTCCATCCATACCACCACAGTTGGCTAGAACCCATCCCCTGCCATGGCCGAGCAATACTCCATTGTATGTGTGTACCACCTCCTCTTCCTCCACTCATCCATTGACGGACACCCAGACTGCCTTCACATCTTGGCCATTGTAAACAATGCTGCAGTGAATATAGGGATGCACATGTCCCTTCAAAGTAGCGTTTTTATTTTCTTCAGCTAAATACCAAGAAGCAGGATTACTGGGTCCTTCTTTGTCTCTTGTTACAGCATTTGTTTTAAAGTCTATTTTGTCTGGTATAATTATTGCTACCCAAGCTTTTTGTTTGTATTTTCATGAAATAACTTTTTCGATCCATTTACTTTCAGTCTGTGTGTCTTTCGGTCTGACGTGAATCTCTTGTAGGCAGCATATGTAAGTGTTTTGTTTTCTTATCCATTCAGACACCTTGTGTTTTTGATTGGAGTATCTAATCCATTTACACTGAAAGTATAATAATTGTTAGTGGATATATATAGTTATTGCCATTTTATTATTTGTTTGTTTATTTGTTTATTTTTGTCTCAAAGAAGTCCCTCTAAGATTCTTTATAATACCTGTTTGGTAATGAGCTTCTTTAGCTCTTTCATGTCTTGGAAGCTCTTTATCTGTCCTTTGTTTTTAAAAGATACCCTTGCTGGGCAGAGTAATCTTGGTTGTAGGTCTTCGCTTTTCATCACCTAGAATATTTCCTGCCACTCCCTTTTGGCCTGCAAAGTTTCTGTTGAGAAATCGGCTGGCAGTCTTATGTGAGCTCCCTTTTAAGTAACTAACTGCTTTTCTTTTGGTGCTTTTTGGATTCTCTCTTTGTCTTTAACCTTTAGCATTTTAATGATGATATGCCTTGGTGTGGGCCTGTTTGATTTATATTGTTTGGGACTCTCTGTGCTTCCTGAGCTTGTGTGTCTATTTTTTTCACCAGGTTAGGGAAGTTTTCAATCATTATTTCTTCAAATAGGTTCCCAATCCCTTATTTCCTGTCTTCTCCTTCTGGTACCCCTATGATGTGTATATTGCTATGCTTGATGTTTTCCCAGAGGACTCTTCTTCATTTTTTTAGATTGTTTTTTGTTTGTTTGTTAGTTGTTTGTTTGTTTGCTATTTTGATTGGATATTTTCTGCTTCCTTTACCTTATCTTCCAAACTGCTGATTTGATCTCCTTCATCTAGTCTGATGGTGATCCTTTCTAGTGCATTCTTCATTTCAGTTTTGTGTTCTTTACTTCTGACTGGTTCTTTTTTATGGTTTCTATGTCCTTTTTATGCTTGCTCTCTCTTAGTTGAAGTTCTCACTAAGTTCCCTGAGCATCCTTATAGCTATTGTTTTGAACACTGTATTTGGTAGGTTGATTGCCTTTATTTTGTTTAGGTCTTTTCCTGAGTTTTCTTCTGTTCTTTCATTTGGGACATAATTTCTTGTTTTCTCATTTTGGCTGTCTCTTTGTGTTTGTTACTATGTACAGCCACTCCTAACTTAACATTACCTGTTTACGACCTCTTGGACTTATAACCAGTTCTCTAGTATGGGAAATCTCCTTTCTCAGTGTTTGTCTCATTGCTGCAGTTGGTTTATATTCATTAAACGAAACATTTGCAATCATGCAAGACTACATATTCCATTTATAAGTGTGGTGTTGTGTGATATCTACTGAAAAATACATCCTATGGTGCCACAACACACCACAAGACAGTGCCTTTAAGCTCCTCACTTATTGGCCAATTTGCTTAACAACCTGGCTGTAGAAATGGAACCGGTCTCTGAGTAAGGAGTGCCTGTATTAGGCAGATGTGCTCTCTGTCCCAGTCTTGTTGATTAGCCTTAGGTAATAGGTGCCATGTGGGGCCCTGTCACAGTCTCCCTCGTCACCTGAGCCAGGTACTCCAGGAGTGTCTCTTGTGTGGGTTGTGTGTGCCCTCCTGTTATGATTGAGCCTTAATTGCTGTTGGCACATCAGTGAGTGTGAATGACCCTCAGGCTGACTGGCTGTGAGGTTTGACCATGCTCACAGCTATGGGCTGCTATGTGAGGGGGCTGAACACACTGATTGTGATTTTGCCCAGTGGGCTCTGGTGCCTGTTGATATCACCGTCTGGGAGACTACTTATGGGGTTAATTGAGTGTATTCTGCTGTGGTCTGAAATCAACCTCCAATTATGTTGGTTCTGGGGCCTCTTAGGATGGGCTTTGGTGCAGGCCCAGGTCAGCCATTACCTGTAATCGGCCAGGGAGTACCTGGTAGGAGCTACAAAGTGATCCATGGTTAGTTGGTTCCTCCTCTGGACTTGAAAGATCATGGGCAAGGCCAATCTGTGAACCGAGGATGGCTGCCACTAGCACTGGGTCTGGGGTACCTCCAGAGGAGGCCTGCTGCCAGCTGCTGGCTCCTGTAAGGTTATACAGCTGATAAAGCTTCTTGTGCTATGGAGTTGAGTGTGGCAGGGTCTCAATAAGTCACCAGGGTGGAGCACGCGGAGCTCACCAGATTCAGATTCAGATTTGGCAATATAGGGGGACAGCACAACACAGAAAAAATGGCGCCTGCCTGTCAGCTGCATGGAAGGAGGACCCACATAGGGAAAATGGCAACTGTCTCTCTAGTCCTTGCCCTAAGATTACACAAATCAGTCCCTCCCCATATGTATCTGACGACCCCCCCGCCGCCACACCAATCACTGTCCCTCCACCAGAGCCGAGGGTAAGTGCCTGCATGGGTCCTTTACAAGGAAAACTGGGTTTCCTGCAGCCATTTCACATCCAAATGTTATGGGGGCTCCTCTTCCCGGCATCAGTAGTCTGGGGTGAAAAGCTTGATTTGGGGCTGGGTCCTTAACTCCCTCAGGGGGAACCTCTATGGCCAAGATATCCCTTCTAATTCTCAACAGCCACATGTGGATATGGGACCAAACCATTTTGCATCTCTGCCCCTCCTACCAGTCTTGATGTGGCTTCTTCTTCATGTCGTTAGTTATAAAACTTCTGTTGAGCTAGACTTCAGATGGTTCTCCAGGTTGATTGACCTATAATTAATTGTAATTTTGATTTGTTTACGGGATGAAGTAAGCACCGTGTTTATCTACTCTGCCATCTTGGATTACAACTTGTCTTCTTATATCTGCTTTTTAATGTTTGTTTGTTCTCTTTTTGAAGATGTAAGTGGCAGACATTAAGCCTTGGAATTTCTGCCTAGAGGCCTGGCATGTTGGGTATTTGCCAGTCTAATGTGTGGAGCACCTCTCATCCACACTCTGCTTACCCCTTGACTAGATAGCAGATTATTAGAGTTTTTTGTTTTTTGTTTTTTTTCAGGCAGACAAACCTTACCTATCCTTAATGTGCAAAACTTTTAATTTGGGGAGGAGAATTTTTAAGTGAAATTGAAGCCAGTTCTTGCTATCCTTCATGCTCAACTCTCCTTCCCCAGCCAGAAGTGATCTCTCTTCTCTCCACGAAACTGTAGCATTTTCTGCATATCTTTTATCCTTCATAACATTGACTGGTTTTATTTCTAGTTAGTGCTTTATACCATAGTGTTCTGAGCTCCATTTAAGGACCTAAATGGCTGGGACTACATCTTTTATTTGATCATTTCTCCTATGGCACTCAATCATTTATAAACTTTGTTAATGTCCCCACAGTGCCTTCCATATAGTAGAGTTCAATTATAATTTTTTAACTAAGTTTATTTGAAAAGAAATATGCTATTAGTCAATAAATTGCTATGCTGAATGCTTCAAGGGGCACAGGAAGTGTAAATGAGACAACCTACCCTGAAGGAATTTATTGTCGAATTGGGAATAAAGGGGATAAGACAAAATTACATGAAACATCAGCTAATGATACAGTTCCATATAGGCTCTCTGCGAGTGATCATGATCATGAGAACTTACATACGTTTTTGCCCATCCCCATAACAACACTACAGCGTTGATCGCACTAAACATTCTCAGTTCCCTTGTCTACAGTAGCGGGATAAATGACTTGTGCACGACAGTGGGTAAGGGAGTGCTGGAATTTGGACAGCTCTGTGTGCCTCAGTGTGAGGTCCCCACTGTATTCCAGTGGCTCAGAGCCTGTCTTCTCATCTCTGTCTCATTGTTCCTATGCCCACTTAATGCCATCCCTATGAATATATCAAGGGAGATGAACTGTATTGCTCACTATCATTACACAAGATAAGAGACAAATAGTTTTTTGAGCAGAGATGTCACTTTGGTGTTTGAATCCAAAAGGAATTATGAAAAGACAATTAGTCCCCCTACACATAAGTAAATTAGGGGTATCAACATACTGGTAATTGGTTATAATGGCATATAAGTAGATAGAAGTTTTTCTAGGTCATGTGTTGAATGGATTGTTCTGACAGATTTTAAAGGGAAGATGAAATTTCTGTTTGGTTTATGTTTGTATTCATCCTCATGAGGTCAGAAGGCTGGAGTAAATGACCTTCCAAGGTCCTCTTACTACAGTATATCCTCCTCTATTATCATTAGCTATCTCTGGAATTACAGACCTGGGTACAAATTCTGATTGTACCACTTGTAACCTTTGTAGCCTGTTCACAAGTTAGCTAATTTCTCAGAGCCTACTTCCTCCTTGGTAAAGTGATCATGATCATGCTGATCTCACAAAGTTTTAATAATTAAATATGGTGAGTGTAGACTACAATATGTGATAGTCCTCAATAAACTGTGCCTGGAAGTATATATTATTGTATCCTTCCCTGAGCCTTAGAACTTGAATTTCCATTTGGAGTTTTGGACGCCGGAACTCTTTCCTAAAGGGTGAATGCAATTTAAATGAATTGAAATAGCCTCATTCTTCTTTCAGGGAGGATGTCAAATCTTTTTTGGGTTTCCTATAAGTCCTCAAGGGTATGCTATTTGGAAAAACCTAGCTTCTTTGACCTGTGAAAAGAAATTGCTGTCTAACTAATTTATTTTGACCTCCTAGCACTCTTAGACAGTTCCAGGCTGGCTCTAGCCCTTTTGAGAACAGTGGTGTCCTCTCTATAGAAAACATTTCTTTCAAGTGAATCAGTAGTTACTCACCTCTTTCTTTCCCAGCCATAGCTATGACATAGCCAATATTAACCCAATATAGATCAGCTCCAAGAGATCTGCTTTCTCGTTTAAAGAAAGATAGGCATGCCAAATTTGCCCACCCATTCCCAGAAGAAAGGACAGGTTAGATAAAGTGGAAGGCACAAAGCTAGTGGAAAGAGGTATCTCGAAAAGTCATTTTTCTAGCCTCCCTCAGTTACTGGGCAGGAAACTAACTCTGAGTGTCTTTTTCAAGGTTAAGCCCCTGGAGGCCAATGTAACCGGGCCAGAGTCTGTGAACTTTGCACGAGGGCATCCTCAGAATCGCCCTCTGCTCAGTGGATCACTGCCCTCCCGTTATTCCACTGGCACGTACCTGATTTGGTTGACATTTTCCTAATTAATTTATAACAGCAATAACTCTGAGATGAGCCTATTTATAGGTTTGTGCAAGCTGAGTAAGAATATTAAATCTTGGATCATTAACATACTTACAGTACTGGGGAGAGTTTTGTGGTTGTCAAATGATATGACTAAAAGACCTCCAAGCTTGGTGTGTGCTGGCAATCCTCAAGTTTACTTCCTTTCCCAAGCTCAGAAGCAACAAAGCATCCAAAAATAAGTATATACCCCACCCAACCACCACAGATGTTGGGTTATCACTGGGAAAGCCTTTGTCATTTCGCCATTTTCCACCTCCTCAAAACTTGACCTAGGTCAGTGGTGTAGGTCTGAGAGCCCGGCAGTATCTGCACCACAGCATGAGGAGCCATGAGGTGTGGTCCTGACCCTTTTAGGTTGCAGGTATGGCTTATGGCACCAGCAGTCCAGCAGGGAGAATCTCCGTGACCATCCACAGCAGGAGATGGGAGTGTGACTTGGGCTGCTCTCTGGACCCAGGCTTATTTTCTTTCTTCCTCTTGATGTTAAGTTGTTCTGGTTGTTACCTTTTTGAAAAATAACATGTATTGCTTTTTCTATTATAAGAGTGAGATTTTTCCAATATCAAAAATAAAGATAAGTACAGAGGAGGAAATAGAGATCACTCATAATTCCACCACCCCAAAAGTAACCACTGCTAAATCTCTCTGTCTCCTGATACAGTCTTCGTTCTGATAGTACACTAGCAGGCGGCTCTCTGGACAGGGGGCGGCCCCATTCAGGTGCTTCCTCTGACAGATGCGTTTCCTGTGGAGGACAGCATCGTGTGCTCTGGGAATGAGAATTCACCATCAGTAATGAATCACTAGTGACTCCCTGCCTCACCTTCAGGAGCCTTCCCAGAAAATCTCCACCCAGAGCTGGTTCCCAACACCTCCATCCCCTCTTTTCTTTTCTGATGTACTCAACCCACCCAAGCCCGTGGATCCTTTCCTTACCTGTGTATGCAGCTCTGATGACACCACCATGTCATCCCTGCTTTCTTCCTCTTTAAGACCATGATTCCTTCTAAGGCTCTCCTACGTCCTCCAGCACAGAAGGGGGCACCTTGCCCATTGTGGGTGGTTCCTACTTGTTTTTACTTTTGCTTTAGTGTTTTGTTGTGTTTTTTTAAATATCAAACTGGTTGCAAAAATTCTTGACATCAAATTAAAGTTACATATGTACACAGATAATTATGAATTTAAGTTTTATTTTTAATGAATTTACAAACTTTAGGCTTCTTGGAAATAGAGATTAGATATTATGTCACTAGACCTTTAGCACAGTACTTGGCATATTATAAACATTTGATTAATATTTATTACTTTAAAATGAAAATGAAGAGAAAATTTAATTACCTACTCTAGTTTTTTACCTCAGTAGTTGAATATAGACAAAAAGGAGGTCATATAAAAAAGATGACAAAAATGGTGTCTTAGAGCAGTTTCTGTGGTATGTATGCGTGCATTTTTTCTGCTAACCAATGTAAGGACCCTTTTTAATGATTTTTTTTTTTAATCTTGACAATGCCCTTTTCACTTCTTTTCTAAATGAACATTAATATAGAGCCATAAAAATTTCCTCAGCAGGCTTTATGAATTACTGCACCATAAGATTGGGGAAAGGCCATTTACAGCCATTTGTTTTATGGAGCTCGATTCTGAAACCCAGCACCGCCCCTGACCCTTCAGGGGCGTACTTGGAGGCATGACGCTTTCCTTGAGGACAGTGAGCTCTGGCACGTCTCCCCATACAGCACCAGTCACATGTCCCACACGTGCCGCTTGGCCGTAGTCAACAGTATCAACCACAAAACTCTGACCTTCATGAGTAGCCTAGACACAGCAGAGGGAAGGGGAGCAGAAATTAATAATGATGTATTGGATGGCTCTTCCTCCAGAATGTAGAGTGATTTTCAGTTTGCCAACATAAGTCATTCTTGCCATGTGACTCTTTGGTCACTGAGTACTTGAAAAGGGATGCCAAAGACTAGACACCTGGTCTAGGGCATTGGTTTTTAGATTAGTTCTACTTGCTGAGCTCTTCTTCCATTGACATTAGACATGAAATGGAAGCCTATAAACAGAGGTGAGTGTTTGAGTGCCTGGAATTTCCTTCACCACCATGCTAACCCTAAATCAGCTTTTCACAGCTCACTTTGAAAACCCGGGGTCTAAAGAAACCAAGATATAAGAGGATGCAAGGTAAGCAAAGGACAGAAAGATGTCATGATGATGATAAAAATAATAATGGCTTACATTTTTTAAGACCTTTCTGTGTGCCAGGTGTTATGCTAAGCACCGACTTTCCTCAAAATAATAAATAAATAAATAAAGGCAAATTGTGATGTCTGAAGCAGAGTGTGGTGTTGGCTGACTGAAAACACTTGAGAAGGATATTGGGTTGTTTGCACGTAGGCAACAGGCCAAATTATCTTGAAAGATCTTTCTCACTATGGTTATCTTTAGCCTCCGTTGCTGTGTTGGAGTGGGTTTCTATCAGGTGAAAACCATTCCAACAGAGCAATGGAGTTGGAAAGAATGAGCAGAACACGTACGTTCAGTGCGTGCATGTGTGTACATGTGTGCATGCACATAACAGGTTTTGATCCAGGTGTCTAACCCATGTCTTCAGGCTCAGCATAAGGTGCTCTTTAGTTTAACACGTGCACCTTGCAAGATGTATTATTTTAAGGTTAATTCCTAACTTTTAGTTAGATTTAGCTCAGAAAAAAATGTGATAAAATAGCAATGTGTGTGCCTTTGCCAAGGTAGGTGGCTATATCAGTGGACACTTGTATTGGTATCATAAAGTCACAGAACAGAACAAATCTTTAAAGCTCACCTAATTCCAACTCCCTCTTGTCATTTTGGGCAAATGATGCTCAGGACTAACCCCAGAGAGGGACCCACTTGAGTTCTGTTTTCATCTTCATTGCCTGAGCATCTTTGGATGATGTGGGTGATGAGAACACCAAGACAAGGTGGTTCTTACTCCTAAGGAGCACCTGGGCGGCGGGTCCCTATTCTGTGCTGGGTCCCCTGTTTTGGTGAACACATGAAAGAAGGCGAGACAGGGAGGGAGAAACATGGAGGCTCCAGGAACTTAGTCTAGTTGGGAGATTAGACTGATTTAGGAAAATATAACGGACTGCCAGGAAATAATGGGAGCTTAGGAGCTCAGAGAACATCATTTTTGGGGTGATCAGAGAAGGCTTCAAGGAGGAGGTGAAATTTAAGCAGTCTCATAGGTTGGTGGAATTTCACTGGCTCAGCTGGGGCAGGCAGCATCTTGGTGGTGAGAGGAACTGTGAGGAAAGATACAGAAGTGGCCACATGTTGGCACTAGACACATCATGGCTCTGAGATGTGTGTGGGGGACAAGAGGGCTCATGCTGAAGAACCTCACAAAGGGCACGCCCAGTGGAAACTGTGACAAGAGTTGAACGGCTGGCTATGAAACTTAGATACTTTGAGCAGGTGCTCCTGGGTGGAGCACCAGGAAAGCAGTTATCTGGTTCAACCATCAAGCCAAATGTAAGTGACACCGAGGGCTGCTGACTTATGTGCCACATGGGACAGCGCAGTGTAAGGAGAAACCCAAAGGAACAAGATTCTTTCTTCTGGAGCCCCACGCACGGAAGGCAGAAATTTGTTCTTTGCTTTGACAGGCATTTTCTGACCTGCATAAATGCCGTGTCCTATGTGTGTGGTCATTCATAGCAAGCTTCACAACAGTAGCAAAGTGCATGTTTACACTCCCCCTTGCAGCATCCTGACTGTGCAGGAGCCACCGCTGGAGTCCAGGGGCAGGTCCTCCGAGCCTTCTCATAGGCAGCACGGTCCCTTTGGCCCAGCTCACACATCTCAGCCCTGGCCCACTTAACTGAGCAGGGCCTACTGCAGACCTTCAGATATTTAATTTGTAAACACTTAATAAAGCACTGTCAGTAGGTCGGCTTGTCTTCTCTTTCGGTCACATCAAAATCAATACGTCCCTTGGGTATTCTGCCGTGATTGTCTGGGCTGGAGAATCTAATAGGATTAAGTGTTTGGGGTCCTATCTGACACCACAGTCCACAGTCCTAGTTAGAGGAGGTTAAAGACTGGCTTGCCATTGTAAAGGCACAATTGCTTAGGGGTCTGAAAAATCATTAAAGCTTGTCCTCTTAAACGTTGATTGTTCCCTGGTGATTTATTGACAAAACACAAAAAAGTGCTCTATACTGCACTCTAATTATATGTATGAGGCCATAAGATCTCATGGGAAATTAAATAAAATTTACAGCTTGATGGTTTTATGCTCCTGGGAGACATACCTTCTTAATAAGATCTTATAGCTGGGAATATTTATGAGGTTAAAGTCCGTAGGCTTGAGCAAAGGCCTAACCTTTCCATGGGAGGGGGCTGGGGGTGCTCTTTGATTTCTTTGAAGATAAATGATTGTAATGAAATTCCAGGGGTTTAGGAGGAAGTGTTCAGTGAGACACATCACGCATTCCTCCCCAAGACCTCAGAGGACAAAGCTGTAACGGCATGGGCTTACTGCCACCATTATCCCTCATAGGGCTCCCAGATGACCTGCCCACCACTGCTGGGCCATTCTGTCTGTCCTCCTGAGCTCACCGTGGCTTCCTCACTGATTAGCCCCATCAGGATCTGAAAGGGAGGAGCAATTCTCTAAGAGGTCAAGGAAGGAAAAAGAATTTGAGGTGGGACAAGGAGACAAACAAGATATGAATGAGAATCTCAGTGATGCACTTGAACCCATGAAAAGTAGTGGCCTGTGTCCAGAGGGCCACGAAGGAGTTAGTGTGCATCCTGGATGCTGGCTGCTTTGCTAGTTCCCTTTCTCCTAGTGTCAGGGGTGACGGGGCCCAGGCCCCGATCCCCCAGGGACAGCAGTGTGCTGCTCTGCACCAAGGATCAGAACATTTCCGGAGCGAGGGGGTGGGGAGAGCCTCTGCAGTGGCATAAAGGTGAGCATTTCTGACTCCGAGTGGTGTGTTGACAGAGGTGTACACTGTAAATTGTCCTGGTGATCTCTGGTACTCTCATTCCAAAGACGACATGGATCCTTAATGAAGTTTTGTGCTTGAAAATGGGCCGTTTCGACAAGAGTGAGTAGCATTCTTGATGCCCCCCATTCCTGCCTTTTCCCCAACAGTTCTGAAATGGCAGATGAGAGGTTGGGAGGGAGACAGACAGACAGGTAGATAGATGATGATAGATATACAAGGGCTGTCTGGGAAAACTCCAGCCTTAAATGCATCTATTTTTCATATGATGTGGCTGGATGCTTTCCGGACAGCCCCCGGCTGAGGACATGCTTCTCATTCTGAAGTATAGAATTATCCTTTCATATATGCAGGGAAGAAGAATTATGTGGCACTCACAGGGGCATGCCATATAGGATCTCTTCCTCTGTTTGTTTGTGTTTTTAATGTAAAGTTCTGCGTGGCTCCTGACACACACATACCGACGAGGTTTGGGAAACGTTCTAGGTGGGCATATCGTCCCTCTGGGGCCCCTGACTCTGAGCTCTTTGCAGGTGGCCTTTCCCATCTAGGGAAGCTTATGACTATGTTTTGTTTCTGGGTTTTTGTTTTTGTTTTGTTTGTTTGTTTGTTTTTCTGTATGCTGTAATTTATCCTTAAGAGGCAAAGCGCCTCACCTTTAGAGCCTCCTGCCTATACTCATGGGAAAAGCAAAGGGCTATTTAATTGGGATGAACTCACACAGAGTCTACCTGCTTGGGTGGTGCACGTGAATTGGATTCTTCTTCTTATTGCCAGTTGGCCGTGCCCCTCTCTTTCCCTCTCTCAGAATAAACCAAACTGAAACACAAAGAGAAGAAAATGGCCTCTGAATGCCCATGACTTGGATGTGTGAGAGACCAGTGTCCATTTTCCCCATTTGGTGTTGACTTTTAGAGCACGGGGGAATGCCCGACTTGAGGGGGTGAAGGTGAGTGACTTGTTTCTAGCCTGGCCTGCCCCCTCTAGTTTGTCACTGTGGGCCCTCTCCCTGGGTCCCAGGTTCCTCATCTGTAAAATGAAGAGGTAAGGCTAGGTGATTTTAAGGTCCCTTTCAGCTCTGAAATACTGTTTTATGGTTCTCAGATTTATGTAGGAGAACGGCATTTCACTCTATCTCTTGCTTTAGCCTTTTGAATGAAAGTGAGATGTCTCATCTGCTCAGGGAGAGCCAGCTCAAGCCCCAGGTCTCAAATAAAAGGAGAAGGAAGAAAAGCTTATTAAAGATAACTAAGTTCCCCTGATAAGCAGCAAGTGAGAAATCCCTGATTTCATTTAAATATGATATTTCTGTCTTCATTAATTTAAAGCATGTATATGATAATGTATCCTTTTTTATTTAGTGCTCTGCCCTGGAGGGAAAGAAAGACTTGATTGTGAGGTGGAGGGGCAAAGGTTTGGATATTTTTTAATAAAGATGAATATCCCTAAAAATGCTTGAATTATATGGAAGTAAGATTTGTTGCAAGTTACAAATCAAAGCCTGAAATGTCACTTATCTCCTAATGATACTTCTACACACATTATTAATTTCATTTTAGAAGCCCAATGAATGTTATATTTTATGACATTGATTAAACATCTTGCTGCCATCTACCCATCCATCCTTTTCGTTTTCAAAAATCCATATCGGAATTTAACAAAAACAGCTCATAAATTAGTATTTTACAGCCTAGCAGAGTTGACTGGTTCTCCATTCTGCTTACGGCCAGACCCGTCCTGAACTCTGGGCTTGGGCCATCGCCACTCCTAGAAGTCCGGCTTTTCTGAACTGGCCTCGTGTTTTGTTACCGGAGTAGGACTGGGGAACTGATTTGGAAGAGTGTTTGTGGCTTTTGGAGCTGCCGAGCCCCAGGGGGGGCAGTGGGGTGGCCGGGTTCGCCCCTGACTGGGAATTAGGGACTCAGCTTTCATTCTAGCTCCTCGACAAGCCAGTTACCTCCCTCTTCTGTGTCCTGGGGATAATTACACACTCCCCTCGTTGGCTCACAGTGTCCTTGTGGGGATGAATGAAATAATAGATGTGAAAGCCCTTGCAGCCCTTCAGCGGGAAGCAGTGTGGTGGTGGATTTAAGAGCCAATAAAGAACAGAATGGGATGATAGGTTTTGAATCAAGTTCACGCATTTCAGGGAAGTTTTAGGATGACTCCTTTGAATGGAAAATAGACCCGCCGTTTAATGACTCATTGTGCTTTTACCATAGGGATACCTCTCGTTCCTCCTGTCGCACACCTGTGCCTACCCTGGGCTCGTCCTCTGCCTGGGTTGGCTCCAATGAGAGACCCTGTTTGTCCCTATAGCACTTCCCTCACCGTGGTGCTTGTAGTTGCTCTCATTTCTGTCCAGAGAGGGTGCTCACACCTAGATCTCCAGGTCAGGGTGCAGCTGAGGCCATCTCAGGCATATTTGGAGGAATCTAAACCAACTCTACATGGAAGTTTAAGGGCCAGCCCCCAAAGGCTGCCACGCGTACAAGAAATAACATGTTGGTGCAGGGGGCTTGAGGATAAACTACTTGGCAAGAACTGACAACATCAGAGGGGAAAACCTCCAATCAGAAGCTAGCATCTGCCCAGTATTCCTTACCACAAATGTCCAAGAGGCTTGGAGGGGAGGGAGGTGGGGGCTAGTAAGGTTAGGGTGCTGGAGACCAGAGAGGGGTCGGCACTAGACAGAACAGGGGCCGCCTCAGTCTCCCCACACGGGCCTGTCGTTGCCGCAGAGGGCGTGGGCTTGGGAATACCACTGCTGGGATTTACAGCTTGTCTCTCCCTGTGCCCCTGGGGAAGCGACCAGACCTGACTGAGCTCTGCTTTCCTCCTCAATACTAGCCCTGTTCTGTAGGGACCTTGTGAAGGTGAAAGAACTCATGGCAATGCATGTGACGTGCTCAGCACGGAGTCAGGCCAAGTTAGTGCTTAGTAAACGCTGCCTACTGTCAAGTGTTTGGGGTCGTTGTATCTGAATCAGGAATTGGTGGGGGGTGGGTGCGGGGCAGGGTTATATTCATTGGTTTTGTTGTTTTCATATTTTGCATAAAAATTGTACAAAAAAATCTACAGCCAGTATTTCCTGGTCTGGGCACTGCAGGGCCTTTCGTTGTGGGAATGGTGACAAACTGTTTTTAAGTGACAGAGCATCATTAAGTGAGGCAGCCTCTCTCTCTTTGAGGGCTGAGGGAGTGGGGAGGAATGTCACTGGGGAAGGACAGGAGCTGCCTAGCAAAGTCCTCTCCAGCATGCTGTGAAATGTTCTCGAGTGACATGTTTTGCCCCCTTTTTCTGGCTCATTTCCCCGCAGGGCCCCTCCTCCCCCTGCTTCCCCTCCCTCTGCTCCCCCTGCCAGCCCTCCGTGGTATGTTCCAGCACTGGGGGGGTTGCATAAAGGGAAAATATGGCATGTTTACGGAGAGAATTTTCAAGAAGTGTTAATTTAATATGCTAAAGTGTTCCCTTCAGCATTTTACCTTTCTTGTTGTTTTCACAAAACAGCCAAGACTAAATAATGAGCCCAGGGCTGTGCCCTTTGGTGGCGTGATAGCTCATTACCCACTGGCGGCCTCCATCTGCCCTCATGGCTGCATAGGGAGCCATTACGATTATGATGGAAATCTCAGAAGCCATTACCAAGATGCAACAGAGGGCCTACTGCAGACAGCCTAATGGACTAATTTGTAATTGGGAGAGGGAAATGAGTTAGCGAGCTGGGGCCGGTTTTGATGAGAGTGGAAGTGCGCATGCTAAATGTGATAAATGAATAGGAATGTGTGTTTGCGCAGTGGGCTCTACAAGGCTTTCCGTGTCTCCCGGGGATTGGAGGCGTGCTGACAAGCCGTGAGGAGCGAGGAGAAAAGGGCTCAAGGGAGGCAAGCAAGATTCAAGGAGAGTAGCTAAGGATAAATCGGTGAGGAAAACTAATGGCAGTAAAATCCAAGGAAATGACTGCATCTGCCATGAAAGTAGTAATTAGGAAGCATTTGGTGCGCGTGTCTTTAGCTGTTCAAATAGGGATTGTTGTGGGAAACAGAAGGCTGGGGTGGGGATGTTCCACAAGGGAAGCCCCTGCTGGGAAGCTCTAAGGGGACACGAGCGTCCTCAGACCTGGCAGACCACACCAATTCTGCCTGCTCCAAACAGAGCTCTGTCCTGGAACACCGGGAGAGCCTCCTCTCCAGGGGCTGCTGGAGATCCGGCAGCGGGAAGGCCACGCAGGCCCACAGGCAGGCTGTGCAGTGGGGCCCAGGCGACGGGTGCCCGCTTGCCAGTGCCTCTGAGCCAGCAGGCTGCTTCACCCAGAGGACTCAGGTGTCCCTTCACGAGCCCCGTGCCTGGCTTTCTGAGCTGAGCGGACTTGGGTGCAAGCGTGGCTTAGAGGTCTGATCTCCAAAACCTGGCATTTCCTTCTGTTCGTCAGTTGGCTCCCAGCAGTTCAGCACCCCAGCCAAGAGAGCCCTCCAGGTGTCCCCAAGGGAGACGTGGGCCTTTGTACCCTCACACTGAGTAATCCCCCGTCAGGCTGAGACTGCGTCCTGCTTGGAGCTGTCCTTGTTTTTTTGTTTCCTTTGCCGTGTTGCTCCTCGGTGTATGTCCTCCAATCTCCAAGGTCAGACCTTCACACCCCTAAAGCTGCAGCCCAGGCCCCAGTGTGCCCCTTTCTCCCAGCAACGCCCTGTCCTCAGGTCCTGCTGAATCTCACTTCTCCTGGGGCAGCCTGATTTAAGCGCTGGCTCTCAGGATTCTCCCTGCCCCCAAAGGTTCTCATCCCTTTGCCTCTGAAGACCTTTCAGCCTTTGTCAACAGCCTGAGGGAAGACATGTAGTCCTTCAAGGAAGGACACACAGGAACCAATTAACTGGGCCCCTGCCCAGGGGCGCTCAGAGCACCTCCCAGAGGTGAGAGGCTACTCTGGCTGCCTCCTGTCCCCAGTCCCACCTCTGTCTCCTGGGCTCTCTCTTCCCAAAGCATGCCAGGTACACAGGAAAGTTCCCATTGTCTCCACCAACCACCAGAAGATAAGACTTGCAAATAACTCCCTAATGGGATGATGACAGTGTTGTTCACCAACATTTTATTGGCATCTATTTGATTGATTACATGATTGATTGATTTCACCTACCTTAAAAATGAATTTGAGGAAACCAACAAAAAAAACACAGGGACAGTGAGACCCAAAACATCTCAATCTGGGGGAAAACAATCAGTAAAAGCGGCTAAGAAACACTATCAAATATAATAAGTATAAAGAAAGTCACTGAAAAAGCACAAATGTAGTTCCGATACTTCTAGCAGTCATGGTAAAGGTGCAATTGAAAGAATGCCTTTGATTATTAGTAGAAGCATATTATTTCATCAGGCGAAACTGACTTTTTCCCATCCAGTATCTGCTGCTAAGTACAGCATTGATTATGCTGTCAATGTCCCTTAAACCAAGAGCCCCATCAGATAGTCCCATCGATATTAGAAGAAAGATGGAGATTTTTCTTTGTCAAGCTATTGCTTAGATGTCCTTTAGTAAAAGCCCCCTGCCCTCCATGTGTCAGCCCTGGACTGAGCCCTGGAGAGACTAGGAAGTTTGGGTGTCTGCTGTGGCCCAGCTCCCACTCTAGTGAGACCTACCTGTATTTAGACAACCAGTTCCATTATATAGACAGTACAAAGGTTTAGAAAATACCCAAGAAGCCATCAACTCATTGGACAAACATTTACTGAGGACGTGATATGGGACAGGCGCTGAGACAATCGTTAGAGACACAGCATTAAGTAAGTGGGCACGGCCCCATCCTTGTGAAGTTTAAGGTCTAATTCCAACCCAGGGGAAAGGGGCCAGTCCAGGGTGGGAGTCAAGGGCAAGGTTGGTGGTGGGGGCGGGGAGTAGTTGAGCTGGGCTGTGAAGCTAGAAGGCATTCATCAGAAATCAATAGAAGTGAGCTATCAGGAGAACCCCAAATGTTTCTAAATTAAACAACGTATTTTTAAATATGAGCCAAAGAAGAAATCGCAAGGGAAATTAGAAAATATTTTGAACTAAATGATAATGAAATACTACATATCAAAATCTGTGCATTGCAGGTAAAGTGTTCCTTAGATAAGAATTAATAGTTTTCAGTGCTGATACTTCAGAATAGAAGCAAGGTCTAACTCAAGCTCGTCCAACCTGCGGCCCACGAGCTGCATGTAGGCCAGGATGACTTTGCATACAGCCCAACAAAAATTCATGAACTTTCTTCAAACATCATGAAAATTATGCATGGACCTTGCTTTAAGCTCATCAGCTATCATTACTGTTAGTGTATTTTATGTGTGGCCCAAGACAGTTCTTTTCCCAATGTGGCCCAGGGATGCCAAAAGGATGGCCACCCCTGGTCTAATTAATGACCTAGGTTCTACCATGAGACACTGGCGAAAGAAGACTACAAATAAACCCAAAATAAGAAGGAAGGAAATAATAAAGTAGCAGAAACTATCAAAATACTTAATAGGAAACAAACAATAGAGGAAAATAACAAAGACAAAATTTGGTTCTTTGAAAATATCAGCAAAATTGAGAAACCGTTAGCTAGCACGAATAAAGGGGAAAGAAATTCACAACAATATTCATGTATCAAAAAGATATTATCAATACAGATCTTGCAGACATTCAAAGGATAATCAGGACAGGAGTTCAACAAGCAGCAATGAAAAGCATGAAGTTCAAATAATTGCAGTTGCTAGTTAAGTGGGGTTTGGGGGGCATGGGGAGAAGGACCTGGAGTCGTACGCAGTGAGGCAGGAACCAGGTATTAACCAGAACTGTCGCTTTCTGCAGTGACCCAGGGCCGGAGCTCAGGGCCTGGCTTTCTGCTCCTTCTACCAGCACAGGTCCCCCTGCACATGTTTGGACCAGTAGGTGCTGAGCCTGAGCACAGGCCACCGCATGGACCATCATGCCTTGCTTTCAAGGCACCTGAACCTCTGAGAACATTTTTGAACGCGGGCCAGTAAAGAACCAACAGGTCTGAGTCAGCAGGCCCCAGAATAGGAGGAGACGTTATTTCTACCCGCCCAACCGTATCTTTGGGCTCACAGATTTCAAAACCAATCTGATGCCACCCTGAGAGCAGGATGTCCTCCTTGCCATGGCTCACAGGCTTCAGAAAATGGAGCTCTTGTCTGAGATGAGCCTGAATGTTCATACCAGAAGGTGCTTGTCAGCCTGGCTGCACACTCCCAAGCCGACGTGAGCCCACCGTGGCCTGTTCCAGGTCTGCACAACACCAGAAAGAGAGAGTAGGGGCGGTGGCCTGGACGGGCTTTCACCCAGCAGTCACAGGACTGGCACTCATCTGCCAGGAGGTGGGAGACAGGGTCCCAAACTGCACAGGCCAGTCTGTCTCTGAATGCCCCCCCCTCCGCACCCCACTGCTCAGTCATCTACCTGGCAGAAGTTCTTGGCTTGTCCTTGTCACTTTTCCTTCTCTGTCCTGTGCTCATGGAAGAGGCAATATTTCATAGTGGCGAGGAGCATGAACTCTTGAGCCAGCCTCTGTGATGTTGGATAGGTTACCTTTCCACTGCATCCCTCAATTTACTATCTAAAATGTGAGCAAAGTGAGAGAGCCGGTCCCATAGGGTTGGAGTGCGCGCCAAGTGACTTAGTATACTTTAAAAGCATTTGGAATGGTACCTGACACCTGGGGAGTGCTACAAGTATTACCAGATCGCAGGCTTGGTTGAGCGGCTCTCTGGCCTTCCCAGCACTTCCATCCCTCAAGCTAACTGCCCTGGCCTCCCTCTTTCCATGGGAAGCTCCTCCCCCTGCCTCCCCCAGTGTCACCCAAGGGCCTCACTGCCTGTAGGCACCGGGGTTAGACAGCAGCCGTCAGGCGCAGGATCCCAGCACTGCTGCAGCTGGTGTGCGCTGATCCTCAGTTGAGACCTGGGGCTCTAGTGGGGTTCTCCACGCCTCTGAGACAGTTTACTTAATAAACTGGAAGCCCCCACCTTCTCCCAAACAGTCTTTGTGCTAATGTGGCCACTGTGCCCACCAGGTACTAGTTGCTTATGCCATGACCTTGGTACAGGCAAGAAAGGAGTATCTTGAAAGGGCATAAAAACTGGGGCAAGGAGAAGAGGGAGGAGCAGAGCCCTCGCGAGGGGAATTGGTTCAGATGAGTCACATCAGCCACTGGTGTTCCGCTTTGCTTTTTCAGAACAAGCTCACGTGCATTATCTTACTATATCCTTATCACAGGTTTGGGAGCTAGGTGGCCTAAGTACATATTTTTCTTAGAAATGAAAAAGCTGAGGCCCAGGAAGGCCAAGGGGCTTGCTCAAAGTCACAGAACTACTTCCAGACACAGTGGGGACCAGGGACCAGAGCCCAGAGGTGCTGACTCCCAGGGCTCCCCACAGGGTGCCGTGTGCAGAACATCACTGTGAACTCCTGTCTGAGCAACTCGCATGGCCCCTCTTGGCAACAGGCCTTGAAGACCAGTACAGAGCACTCTGAGACCGACTTGCATTGCATTTGAAACTTGGCCAGGGGGACAGGAATGTCCGGGAAGTCTCACCTCTGTTGGGTGTTTTGAAAAGTGTTGTTCTATCGTGCTGGATTTAATGAATAAATTATAACTTCTGCATTTGATCCATGTTATGTGTGTTTACCTGCCCTCCCCACATAACTTCCCTCTCTCACTTCTACAGTCTGTATTTCTTTTCATGCCACTGAATATTGCCGTTTGAAACAGCTCCTTTCTTATGCTTACTGATAAGACGCACAGCTCCTTGCTCTGTGTGTAAGCATGTGTGCTCAGAGCCAGGAGCTCGGGAGCAGTGTATGTATGCATGCTCTGAGGAGCTGAGAAATGGAAGGGGGAGTTGGGACATGACCCCTGATGCTATGTGACCTCCTTAAAGAATAGGTGGTATCTTAGCTGTCTCCGGTGCTACACCAGAACCTGGCAGGCATCAGCACACCCGTGCACTTATGGAGTACCTGTGCGTGTGAGTGAGATTGGGGGCCGAAGGCCGCATGGCGTCTGAGTCAGGTCGCGCGTGGTTGCTGTGTGAGGGAGCCTCCTCTGGACTCCACGACAGTATTTTGTCTCTCCTTCATTCTGCCCTGTTCTCATGAGTCCTTTACGGTCATAGTGGGAAAGGGGACTTCTGTAATTCTTATGCTTCCCCCAAAGTGCTCAATCAATGTAAACACAATTGAGAGATCAGAGCAGAGTCCAGGAGAAAAGTTACCGAAGCATAAGAATTCACCTGAATGTGACTTCGAACATATAATTAATTTTCTCCTATTTCTACTAGTTTATTAAATAACATTTCTTGGGAGGTCTACTAATTTCTTTGAAAAAAGATACTTATTTTGCATTGTTTTATAATATAGGAAGCACTGTTATTATTATACTAGGATGTTTTGAGGGACAGGGAACATTATTTAGAACTAAGATAAAGTTCTAGGCAATTAAATAAAATTCACTGACCAGAAAAAAAAAATGTAACATGGTAGGGCAGGAGAAGAAATAGTCTCTGCCTCCCCCAAAAAATCACCCACAAAAATATTAAGGATTTATGTGCAGCAAGTCATGAAGTTAAATTTTAAAGTAAATAAATGAAAGGTTGATATGATTTAAAAGTGGCTTCCTTTTGAACTAGGCATTCCAGACTCAGAATACAATGGCCTCTTCCGTGTATAACTGGTCTTTGTGACCAACATCTCATTTCCACCCGAAGCACATTAGTTGAGAATGAAGAGAAGTCATTCCTAAGAACCTCGTCTTCCTAACCATGCATGCTTTTCAGAGGAACATCAAACTGGGCAGTCTCTGCTAATTTGTCTCTTCAAAGGCTAGGTGTTTTCCCAGAAATTACATTTCTTTTACAAATAATCGAACACTAACAGAGTTTTGTCTTTTTATAACTCCTGAAAAACATACTTGGCCTCAGGTTGACTTGGCCAAATAGCTCCTTAAAAAGCAAGGAAAATGCCAGGATCGAGGTACCTGAGAGAGCAAAGCCCTAATCAGGAGAAATGGGAGTTAGGACTGCCCCTGACTACCCAAGTCCCTTAACTTTATCTTTCTTCCAAGTTCCCCACAGCCCCTGTTCCTACCCTTGTCACCTTCAGTCCCCACCAGCTGCCGGGCTTGCTTTCTCTGTAGCCTCCAACTCGAGTCTACTTAGGGCAGCAGTTCTCAACCTGTGGGTCGTGACCCCTTTGGGGGTCGCCTAAGACCATCGGAAAACACATACCAGATATTTACATTATGATTCATAACAGTAGCAACATGACAGTTATGAAGTAGCAACGACAATAATTGTATGGGGGTCCCCACCACAGGAGGAGCTGTGGCGTTAGGCAGGTTGAGAGCCACTGCCTTAGGAGAACAGGCTGGAGGCTGTTGTAGGCTCTGAAGTGATTTATTGCTTAGCAGGAACTTCGCTAAACTTCCCAATTTGATTTTTTTAGTTTTGAAAATCAAACAAAGTTCACAAAGTAAACATTACTGGTTGACATCCCAGCCCAAAGCAGGGGAAAAATGTCTCATGTTAAGTTTTTTGGCACATAACAGAATTTATGAGCATTTCCAATGTTTTGATTTTTCTCCCCCATCACTGTTATTCCTTACCCCCCAGAGTTAGGTGTGGAGAGATTATGTTGGCTGGTTTCCATGGTGACACTGAAGAAAAGTAATTTTTTAAAGTAGCTTTCTACTGTGTTATTTCACATGCATGAAACATCAACATCTATTCTGTGTGGCTGTTACCCCTAAAAGTAAAGACATGTAAATGGTTGGAGTATTTTATGTAAATAGACAAGTGGGGGTGATATTTTCCTTGGTCTCGGGCCGACCCTAGTAACAAAAGTCTCTCAGTTACCCAGGGCACCTGGGAGGGAGCAAGAGAACAGTTCTGCTCAGTCTTAAGCAACTTTCTCTTCTATGAATAACCATTAAGAAAAAAACCCACACAGCTCGAATTTAATGTCCACCCCTTCCACCTTAAGCTAGAGACCTTTGGAGCTTGGTGTTCACGTAACCGGATGCAGCTCCCTTTGGGGCTCAGTGTTCAAATAACCAGAATTTTAAAACCTTAATCTGTGTTTCCAGTCTAGCTCACTTAGTCGACCACTGCAGTTACTCCCTTATCTGTCCCAAGAGTCATCTAGAAGCTTACTGCCCCAGGAAACATGCCTCCAGCCCCTCAGATAATTGAGTTTAGGGAGATGCTTGTACCTTTTGCAGCAGAAGTTTGGTGAAGCTCTTATCTCCCATCCCAACACACACTCACAAACACAATCACTTACTTTCTTGAAGCTTCTCTGGACAGGGTGCTTTCATCTATGGCAAGTCAAAGTTTGGAAGTGGAGGAGAATGAGATGAATTGTTGCATTGTCTCCCTGACGTGCAACCATGGTTATAGAACTGTGGGTACTTGGTTTGGGGAAGAGTAAAATGGAAAAAGCGCTGCCTTATCTTTGCAGAGTAGTATCATCTTGCATGTGGAGAACTTTTCCAAGATCTTTCCTGGATGTTAATTTATTTGAAATGTCTCATAATCCTGGAAAATCATTTTTCTTGGTACTCTGCTTTTATTAAAGCTGCAGGGACAGAAGTTTGAGTTGTCCAGCGCATTAGGGACAGAGCCAAGTCAAGAATCCAGGACCCTTGATTCCCCCCCAAATCTTACATTATTAACCCCACGCTTGGCATCTGCTATACCAGCTCAGTTCCGAGGTGAGAAACTACAAGGGCAGCAGCTTTCTGGGAGTCGGTCATGGACACACACAGACCATCAGAGGAGCTCTCTGTAATTAACAAATATTTATTGAGCACCTGCTACATGGGGGATGCCCCTCTCCGTAGCAGTGGCCAAAGCAGTTACGAGTCCCTACATTTCAATGGGGGGATTGACAGATGACTAATAAATGAGTAAAATGCCTAACGTGTCAGATGGTGATAAGTGGTTAGGAGAAAAATAAAGCAGGAAGGGAGATGGAGCGATCTGGGTGAGGAAAAGAGTCTTACAGTCTTCGGTAGGGCAGGTGGAGAAGGTGGAGGGGAGACATTGGAACAAAGATTTGAAGGTGCTAAAAGGGCAAGCATTGAGGGTCCCTGCGGGAGAAGTCCAGGCCAAGAGTGTGGAAAGCTGTGTATGTTGCTTTCCTTAAATTTGCAAATACTATGTACTTGTTGCATGAGTGTGTGTGTGTGTGTGTGTGTGTGTGTGTATTTCAAAACTTTTCTTGAATCCCACGCTTGGTACATGGCTTTAATTTTTGCCTTAATGACTTCTGCACTTTGGGAGCTCTTTAATAGATGCATTCTGAAAGTTGTAATCATCAGTCCTGGGTTGGTATCACATTACCTATGTGGAAAAAGCAGAATTGCTTTGGCACTGATTGGATCTTGGGGTGGCGACTCTTTTTTCCTGGTTTTTAATGCAGATTATTGAAAACATATCAGGGCCCTGGTCTCAAGTGTTTCTCTTAAATGGGAGAATCATGTTCTTATATGCAGGGGGTACAGGAAGGGACTTGAGATGGGGGTGGGCAGAAGGGTTCTTATGTTTTAAATGCCAGTCAGCTGCAACCACTAGTTATCTGGAGCCCGTTCAAACTCATTTGGAGAACAGTTGAATTTTTAAAGTGCCTTTTGATTCTCTCTTTCATTTATTTTAACTGATCTGCTGGGATTAGGAGCTTGGTAGGGGAACACCAGAACGCTTGCCAAAATGTGTGAATAATTAGAGCTCCGATGATGTGTGCCAGATAGAAGGGGAGTATTCACACTTCTGATTAGATTCAGCTAAATGCAGTTGTAAATCACTGCTGCCACAGTAACAGAGCCCTTCTGGAGTTCGCAAGGGAGGAGGCCCAGGGCAGTGAAGAGATGAGGGGCTGCCCCAAGGCTCGGGGTACAGGCCAGGAGGGCAAGGAGGAGGACTCCAGTTCCCAGTAGTCAGAGCCACAAGAACTTCCAGTTTGGTTCTACCATCTGGAGTCTTGCTGGGCACCGAGCTGGCTGCCATCTTGTCGCATGTGAATAAGATGAGTCCCTGCTGTCTGGACACTTACAGTCTTGTGAGAGTTCATGGGAGATGAAAGCACAACTGCTCTGCAGGGTGATGCGTGTCAGTAGGGTAGACCCTGGACTGACAGACCCCAGAGGAGGAATCAGTTCTGCAGAAGGGAAAGGGGAAGGGGGCGTTAGAAGGCAATTCTTGTCTCCAGAGATAAATGGTGACATTTCAGAGAGCTCAGCAAGATGAGTGAGTGGTTAGAGGAACCCCAGGCAAGGGAATGGCATGTGCAAAAGCACTGGTACAAAGGTCCTCTCTTAGTCTTAGAGGAGAGCACTCCATGATGTCTGGGGAGTGGGAACCAAGACTCCAGAGCAGGGGGGTGGTGGAGACTCACAAAGGAGATTGGACTGGAGATGAGGGGTCTTGAAGGCTGATACAGCAAGTTCTTTTTCAAATTCCATGCTGCTCCAGAGATCCCAATTCACCCCTGACAAAGGGCCAGTCTCCCACCTCCAGGCTCATTGTTGGGAATGTGTTGGTGTTCTTTAGAGATACGAGGGCAGGAGAAATACGTGTTAAGAATCACCACTCTCACCAGTGGTGAGCTGTGGAGGTTAATAAGGTGAAGGATGAAATATAAACTGGTTCGTTGAAGAAGATAACTGACAGAAGCTATGGTGTAGAATCATCAGTTTGGAGTGGGGTAGGTCTGCAGGATGGGATGGTGGTGGGCGGTTATGGCCACGGTCTACACAAAGGCCCGGCGGAGGGATCCATTTCAAGATGGTTTCCCACGTGGAGTCAAATGGGACTCGCTGAGGACTTGGACGGCCGGTTTCCTGGTGAGCTGAGTGAGGCCCTGTATGAACTCCCTGACATTAATGCTGATCGTCCTAATCTTTCCTGATCAGTGTGGAATGCCTCAGCCAAACACTGTGTCCTGCAGAAAATAAACAGTGAGTATATACAGGGGCTGTCCAGGAAATACCCAGCCGTGTAACATGCAAAATAGAGGCATTTACGGCTGCAGTTTTTCCAGACAGCCCTCGTGTGTTCGAAAGCAGGCACGTCCCACCTGCGGTCCAGGGCGGCTTTGAAGGCTTTGAATGCGCCCCAACACAAATTCGTCCAACGCTATGAGATTATTTAGCTCAGCAGCTACCATTAGTGTTAGTGTATTTCACGTGAGCCCAAGACAGCTCTTCTTTCAGTGTGGCCCAGGGAAGCCAGAAGGTGGGACCCCGCCGCTCTAAGGTGCTGGCCAAGGCCTGGAATCCTAACTACACCCACACTTTTCCTCCCGCTCCAGCGCTACTCCTGTACGCTTCCCTCCCCAAGCAAAACTCCTGTCACTCCTGAAGTACGTGACAGCCAGAGCTGCCTTCTGTGACCCCCCTCTCCACCTGTTCTGTGAAGAGTGCCCCACTTTCTCTTGACAGGGCAGATTGAGGTGGGACTGAAAGCCCGGGAAAAGGAGTCCGGGGGACATGGGCACGATGGCACAAAACCCAAAGCAAATGGTAAAAACGGACAACGTGGGGAGAAGGGGGAATGGAGAGAAAAGCATGAAAACCACAACCACACCTGACACTGCTAGAGCCAGCACCAGACAGAGCAAGTAACGCCTGTGGCTCTCCTGGTCCGAGACGGTCTCCCCACCATTCAGCGGCAATGGGGGGGGGGCTGTTTGGGAAGGCTTGAACCCCTTCTGGGTGTTGTACCACGCCTTCTGTTTCTCCTGCTTAGGCCAGTAAGTTCCAATACTCAGAAATGCTTGCTCTTTGGCATCTCCTCCAGGCACAGATGATCGGTAGACTAAACTGATACTTTCCCAGGTGTGCATGACAGACAGCGATTTGGGATGTGAGAAGGAAAATATAGGCACGCTTTTTCTACTTATTTTTATCTCTGACATTGTGTGTGTGTGTACGTTTTAGAAATGCGTTAATACAGTGCGAGTACGGTGTACAAATACATAAAAATATATTAGTAGTGTTATTAAATCTGTTTGTTTTTCTGTTTGTTTTCACTTTAGAGGCATGTGATCAGAATGCACAGACCACCAGGGTAGTTACCAAGGTTACTGTTTGGGGTCGAGGGCAGAAAGGAAGCTCTGAGATTCCCATGGAAACAGGGAAGTTAACTGGAGGGGCTGTTCTACAAGGTAGCCCACCAGCTCCCATTGTAGCCTCAACTCTGTAGTGAGCCCCCAGGGAAAAGGAAATGCCACCATAAGGTGTCCCGTTGGACAAGAGATGGCCACGTTTATTAGCCCATAATCAGATGCAGAGCCCACCCACAGGTGGCCAAAGCACAGTGGGAAGCCCAGGGACCCTCCCCCTCACAGGTCTGCCCCTGGTTCAGTGTTGTTGCTGGGGTGGAGGGTGTGTGAGCCCTCCCAGCACCCCCATCCGGGCCACACGGGCGGAGATGCTGCAGCGCTGTGAGCCATGCCCCCCCAGCACCCCCACCAGCACCGTAGCAGGACACGGAATGGTCCCCTCCCGCTGGAGGGCCAGGAGCCCCGTGCAGCACCTGCACGCGCCTCACCTTCTGCAGCATCTAGTGTTCCCCCCTTCTCCTTCCAGACTGAAACCCCAACCGAGCTCAACCTCAGAGATCCCCTCCTGTCCGAGCAGCAGGCGGCGTTGGCCTGCCCGTCACTGCTGGTGGCATCCATGTCTCCATAGTTGGTAGTTAAGCTCCTCAACCCCTCGTCATCTGCTAGCTCTTGCCCATTAGGCGGGCTGCTCCGAAATGACATGTCTTTTCTAGAGATGTGCCGGTAAGAGACCAAAGAGCACCCGCGACGCTCCTCACCTCGTCATGCAGACAGCTGTGTGACAGGGCCAGGACGCACTGTCCCCTGGGACCTCCCGATGCAGGTGCTTCTTATCAGTGCTCTCACTTGGGAGCTGCCTCAGGCTCCCCTCAGCCATGTTCATCATGCAGCTCCACAGGTACTGTGATCCTTCTAGATGTTGGACCAAGGTAGTAGCTCTCGTGTGAGAACACACCATCAATGGCAAATGGCAGATATGATACATTAAAGTTGTCAGTGGCCCAATATTTGTCAGACTGAAATGGGAGATGGACCACATCTGCTTAAGTAAAGTGACTGAAAAAAAATAGTGACGTCCTGAGGGAAGTGAGCCACGTGCAATCAGGGGTCTCCTTCCATTGGAGGAACTTTTGCCCACAGCTCCCAGTGCTGCTTCTAGAAGCCAGCATCTTGAGCATATTGTGCATCCCCTGCAGAAAAGGCATGATGGGCATTGTTCACATCAGGCAGTGATGACTCCCCAAGAGCTTGGTTTATAAGAGCCCTCAGGTCAGTGTGACATGTGGTCGGGAGGGCCATCACCATTCCTCCCAAGGGTTATGTTCACCAACTTCTTACCCCTTGTGAAATTTGGGAGGTTCCCATTTACACAAAGCACTGATACAAATATCTCAGGTGTGGCCGTGCTTTATGAGTGAAGAATTAGGAGACAGCCAAGGAAGATGTGATCTTTATTCAAGATGTTCTGTCCCCTCCAACATTTGTCAGTGGGGGAGTTATGGCATTTAGGATCGGACCATTCCCACCAGACACTTAGCAACACTGCTCTGCCCATCAACTACCAGTAGCCCTCACCCTCACCTTGACAACTGACACATCCCCACACATTTTCAAATGCTCCCTGAGAAGGGGAGGGGGGAGGGAGAGCTCAGGGGAAGGAGGTGGCAATCCCTGTAGGTGTTCTGCAGATAGGGCGAAGCCACTCAGTTACTTCACCCAGACTCTTGACTTAGCTGTTCAGGACATTTAGAAAAGGGGAGGTTAGTCCTCAAAGGAGGCGCCCAGCTATGGTTCAAATCATTGTCACATGCTAACCCAACTCTGCCAGCCATTTACTAGATCCATTTGTGTCACCCAATAGCAACCATGTAGTTAGACTTACAAATTCTAGTTCTAGAATTAGACTTACAAAGTCAATAAAATGTAATGTGTATCCGTGTGTTTGCGACGATCTAAATGTGGGAGCCGGAAGGTTTGAAAATTGGCTCGAATGCAGGGGACAGTTTTACTACCAACGAAAAATGACATTTTAAGAACACACTTCCACTTGTTTTGTTTTTTATTTTTACACTAACCATCCTCCCTCAGTTAAAAAATTGAGATTGCATATTAGTTGAACTAGCTGACAATGAATTTATAATGAAAACAACACCAAGTTTGAATTTTTTAATCTGAAATTTTCATTAATTTGATGTCATGAATTTTAAGCTCAGTTATAAAAATCTTCGTAATGCTTTTCTCTGTTTTAGATGTTGCTCTTTCTTTTTTTTAATTAAACAATTTTATTAATATGGAAATATTTAAATATAGTTATTGAATCTAGTTATTAGGTAGAATTTATTTCTGAAAACGTGCAAAAGTTCATTTATTTTTTTTTCTTTTTAACTCATTTTTATTGTTGGACTTATTCTGTCACTTCGCAGGTTGCTGCACGTGAGTCTGAGAACATAGATTTGTTGTGCATTAAATATTAAAGCTTTATAGACTCTTTTTATTTCCTTCTGCTTGCATTTCCTCTTCCAGCTCTTAATGCAAGGAAGCCACGATTAGGGAAGTTTAATAAAGAAAGTTTACTGACTGGGGTAAGGGGACCCCATATCACACCTTTGACGCACAAACACAGGCCTCTGTTGAAGCTGTTCTGAAAAGTATCTGTTGTCACCAGAAGCCGTCCTGCATTGTCAGTGACGGTATTAGGTGCAGGTGTCAAACGTGACCAATGAGGCATGAGGAGTCGACAGCAAAATAACAGAGATTATAGGTACAGGACTTGTGACTGCAGTGTGAATGGCCGTGCGGATGACGCAGGGAGGAGGGCGACAGGCACGGGGCAGCCACATCTATCACGCTTGTGCAAAGACGGGCAATTTCCATTATTTGATTGATATCTTCTGCTAGAATATAGTGGGTTAGAAAAAAATCTCAATTGTTTTTATCTTTCAATTGCGAGGTTCCTTCCTGCAAGTGTTCAGGCTTGGCAGCAAAATTTCCAAATTCTTCTAAGGCAAGCCAGAGTCGTCGTCTTCTGTTTTTAAATGTACACATCTTGTGTTATTGTGAAACTGTCAGAAAGGATGAGGTGTGTTTTGCTCATTAACTTTCATTGTCATTAGAACATCACAGTGATAGTGCTGTGTGCACGGGTATGTGCTGAAATCTCTAATCGAGTTGTATACATTAATTATGTACAGCTTTGGGTATGACAGACAAGGATGCAGGGTTCTCCTGTTCTGGGAACCACAGGGCCCTGACTGGTACATCGAGCCTTCACAAAGCCTGGGGTCTAAATGGAGAGGACCAAGAAGCAAAAAATCAAAGAAAAGTATAGTCAGTTGGCGTTGTGTCAAAGGCTCCTCCGGGACAGGTGACACACAGGAGCAGCTGGGACAGCTCAGGAGAGCTGGCAGGGCGGGAGGCCCAGCCCCGGTGAGCCTGCCTTCCCCTGCGGGAGCCTCTTTCTTTACGGCCCCCCGTGCCCGGCTCGGGGGCCTTCACCCTGTCAGTGCTCACAAAGTGATAAAAGACTCCTAAGGAGATGGATTTTAAGGGCTGCCTTTTTGGATGAGAAGCAGAAGTCTAGGGGAGAAGGAAGAGAGAAGCGGAAGCAAAATGAAACCAGGTGGGGATGGTTTTCTCTCGGGGCCCTTTATACCAGAGTCAAAGATGAAGTTAATGTGAGAGTGTTGATCTTCCCGAAAGTGCTCCAAATGATGGACCCAGGACAGGTTTCTAAACAGCTGGTATTCAGATTAGAGGCAGAACTTGATGTATTGCTCCCATTAGGAAGTGTCCTAACGGAAAGGGCCTGCACTTTCTCCAGGTCCCATCTGAATTAAACAATTGGAGTATTTTAAATCGAGGGTCATAAGTGTCAACAAGATGGAGAGCTTTGCCTCTTGATTAAAAGAGGCCCACAAGTGAGTGAGGAGGCATGCGGCTCTTCTGAAGCACAGCTACACCCAGGCTGAGTCCAGCTGTTGTCCTGGGGAGAGCAGGCAAGCCGAGGCTGAAGATGCAGCTGGAGGGGCAGGTCACACACGGTCACACACTCCCCCGTCTGCTAATCTCAGGGCCTGGGGGAGGCCGTCCCTCTCAGGTCTCTTGACCACATCGTGCCGGTGCACAGGGTCACATAATCCTAGCAGACTGGGATGAGGACTCAGGCGGCACCCTTCCATTTCACAGCACGTTGTGCTTGCTTCCGCGTTAGTAATGACTTCGTGCTTATCACAAGCTTGTCCGACCCACAGCCCGCCGGCCACATGCGGCCCAGGACGGCTTTGAAGGCAGCCCAACACGAATTCATAAACTTTCCTAGAACATTATGAAAATTATGCACAGACCTTTTTTTTAGCTCATCAGCTATCCTTAGTGTTAGTGTATGATATGTGTGGCCCAAGACAATTCTTCCAATGTGGCCCAGGAAAGCCAATAGGTTGGGAACCCCTGACTTACTGGGTTAATTACCAACCGTTTCTTTCCAGTCTTAGAGTAAAAGTAATCCTCTAGGACCATGTGCTAGCCTCTCCTGGCACACTGTTTGAGAAGCACTAGCAGATGACTTGGGCCTCAGAGCACTGGGACAGCAGAAGCCCCCATCACCCCAGCTGCAGTCTTGAGTCCAGCAGAGTCCCTTGAGTGTCCTTTGACTGAAGATAATGGTGCAGGATCCGGTCAGGGTCCTAGCAGAAGGCTGCAGAGTTTCCAAGAATGAGAGGAGAGCAGAGGAATAGCTGGATAAGGGAGTGGTGAGGCGGGAGGAGCAGAGCCTCAGCAGCAGTTGTGAGGGTGACAGCGTCTGGAGCGAGAGGCGACAGATGTCTCTAGGTAGATGCCCTTATGGCAACTCTTCTGGAGAGAGAGGAAAATTCCAGTAATATTAACAGGGTTCCAACAAATGAAAATTGGAAAATAAACAGATGGAACATGCCTCATAGTTTAGCTTTTACCATCAATAATTCTGAATCTGCAAGTCAATGTGGCTGACTGTAGTTCAGACCATCTGCCTTTCACTTTAAGATACTGTGTAGACGCCTTCTCTCCACCAAGTGGGGAGGGGGAGGGGAGAGAGGGCAGGAGGAGGAAGGAGAGAGAATCGTTATTCTCAGCTGTCCTGTCAAAACAAACATGTGATCTCGCCTTGTGGAAAGGTCAAGTGCAGACGGACATCATCCATCTCCAGAGACGGAAGTCTGCAGTCACACACTGCTCTTCCTGGGCTTGGGAGGACCCCTTCTGGCTGCCCTTCTGATTCCAAGTGTAAGCGCCTCAAAGGCAGGTTCGTGTTTCTTCTGGTTTCTTCTGGGATTGCACATGCCGGTGTAATCTCTGTCAGAAGAGTAACTCAACTGCATGTGTGTGCACCCCAGCCCCTGCTGAGCCACGCTGACTTCTCCTCCACATCTTCCAAGTATTTGGGAGGCTCAGCTGTGGTCCATACTGTGCTGTGGAATGTGAAAGGCCAGAAAGCGTAGGGGAGAGTGTCCTCCTTGCTCCAGGAGTTAGAATCCGGTGGGGCTGGAATCTCCAGGACAGGGGGCTCCTGATTCGGCCTGGGCACCAACCCAAATCCCACCTTGTCTTAATCACCCACTTTTTGAAAATTAACTTTTTATTCGGAAGACAATATCATAACAACCTTAAGGAAATAAATATAAATGGCAAATCCCTCCAAACTTACTTTTACCTGCTCTACCTTATTTGTTTACTTTTCCTAGACTTACCTGAGAAATACAGAACAAAGCTTTTATCACTTTGTCAATTGTTTCAAGAATGCTGCATCTGAGGTGCAGATGACTGTGTAATTTCTTTTTTGTTTTTTTAACATGACAGCAGCTGGCTTTTTTACTGAGCTTTCTTGAATATTAAAAAATAAAGAGATAACTAAAACATAAAAACGGACCGACAACATCTAAGGGGGATTTCTGAAAACCGTGTGTGCACGCGCATGCACATGTGCACATAGGGCTCCGGGAGGCGTGCACGCGTGCAAATGCAAACACAAATACTGAAGGTATTCCAAAGTCTTAATTTTTTATGTGTTGACTACTGTTTGTTCATACCCCAGTGGTGTTAACAGTCAGTGGATTGTTAGTGACAATCACACTCTCTCCAGAACTTCCAGCAGAAGGCTTGATTTAATCGAAGAGCTGTCATTTATTATTCTGTTGTGCAGTTCCAGGGCGGGGGTGAGGTGGGGGCGGGGAGCTAACTGCTCAAGCTCTGGCTCCCAGGAGCAGAGGGCTCTTTTTTTGTTGTTATGTCTAAATCCTCAATACAAATTGCAGTATTTCTGGACTCCCAGCGGGACCCATTAGAGCCTGTGGGGCATTAACGATCATGAATAGTTCTGTCAGAGAGAGGGGGTGGGGTAGGGAGGGAAGGAAAGGAAGGGAGGGAGGGGAAGGGGTGCAGAAGAGTAGCCAGGGAGTTGTGTAGCTTTTTCAGGAATGGAAAATTAATTTGTCTGCTTCATTCATGGTACCCAGGGCTTGGGGTTGGTTAGCAGGTATTTTTAATTTCATATTTACTTCCGTGTATTGAAATCCTCTGATTGCCTCAAACCCTTCTTTCCCTTCTACATTCCCACCTCCTCACAGCTTCCTCTCCCCAAAAGTCAGTGTTGAATCTCCAACTCCAAATAGGAAACAGAAGGGGACTGAGGAGATGTGAGTGAGTTGGGGGAGTGATGCCCTTCAAAACAGCCCATGCATACACACGTTACAGCCGTGATTTACGATCTTGCCTGTGATATCCCATTAACTGTGATTCCTTTCTAAGCGTTGAACTGTGTAGTAATCAGGTACAAATGTTTTAATCACTTACTAACTAGCTTACTTACCAGTTCTGTGGAGAAAGGGCTAGGTATTGATTAGGATAGCGTGCTAATGTTCGCATGTTAAGCATACTGCGATTTTAAGTGAGAGACCCTGACTTGGGTTCTTGGGTCCTTTCTCAAGACTCTTCCTTCTGTTGGCATTGTTTTCTCCCATCGTTTCATCTTTCCTTTGAACCTCAGATTCTTGAAATCTAATCTTTTGTGTCCATTATGTTCCCAAACCACAGAAAGGGATTTTTCCACAGTAATAATTAATGCATGCACTATGTGTTCATCCCTTCCTTCATCCCAGCATTGCATGCCTGTGAGGCACAAACAGAATTCAGTGGAGAGAAGAAAGAAACCAAGGCCTCGTTCCCGCCATCGACGGTGCTGGGGAGACAGAGCTGTAGAATCGCATGGTGCTGCCCAGGCCCGGGGCTGTGAGAATTGTAATGAGGCCTCTGACCAGGGACGATGGCTGGGGAAGGGGCAGTGAGTGGTAAAAAGGGAACACCGTAGTGATTACTTCATTCTAGAGACTATGTGAAGTGTTTTTCCACAGATGAATTCAGTAAATCCTTACAACAGCTCTAGAACACAGGGAAGAGTCTGATGAGGTTTCAGGGAGAACGGGCCACCTGCCTGATCCAGCGTAAGCCCGCAGCACAGCTGGGAGCTCGACCCTCTCCTCTTGGCCACCCTTTTGACATCGTCGAGCCCAGCTCAGCCAGGCTGACTGATGGGGCCATTTAGCTCTCATCAGGCCTCGGAATGGTGTGGGTGCAGTACACTTGGTGGAGACAAAGGCCTGGCTTGCTGGTGGCTTCTTCATTAGGCAAGACAGACACAAAAGAAGGGAGTGGGGCCCTCATTCCACCATCTCTAGTATGGAAGAAAATACCACGTGTCTTTGCTTTCCTAATTCAATCTCACTTTCTTGTAACAGCACCCCTAAAGGGAACTAAACGAAGCCATCCTGGTGCTTCCTTTAGCCTCACAGTTGTGTCCAGGTTCTGTGTCTTACCTATTGCCAAGGGAATTTGAAGGTTGGAATCCCCCAGGCTTTATGGTCCCTACTCACTGTCTGGACATCCCTCATTCCTATCCCCATGAACACATTGGGAGTCGAGGATGGCCACTTTTCCTGGGGTCTTGCTTCCTCCAGTGGGCAGGTCCAGTTTTGGGGGCAGGCCCCCCAACCCCCCCCCCCCTGATGTTCTGTAAACAGCCCTCTTCCTGCCTTTCCATTCTGGGTGAAGCCTTTTCTACTCTTGATGAGGCCCTTCCCCACATCTCAAGTCCTTCCCTCAAACTTGGGCCTCCTCATTCAGATACCCTTAAACTCCTTGCCATTATCATTAGCACCAGAAGACAATGAGTTTCCTTTAGGGTACAAAGGGCTTTAGTAACCAGATATTCCTAGAAAGTGTGGGGTAACATTTTCATTCCTTGATTTCAGTAACACAGTGGTTCTCAAAGTGTGGTCCAGGCATTTAGTGGAGAGGGGTCCCCAAGGCCCCTTCAGGAGCTCCACGAGGCCAAACTACATATTTTCATTATAAGACATTTGCCTTTTTCACCTACTCACATTCTCACATGAATGTACAGTAGAGTTTTCCAGACATGATTGGAATCAAATGAACGTAAAAGCAGATATGAGAATCCATCTGTCTTCTACTAACCCAGTCAGTTAAGAGATTTACAAGAATGCAAAACCATCCTACACTTCCCACTAATTTTTTTTGTTTTGGAGAATACAGTTATTTTTCATAAAAATGTGTTATTTGTTAATATGTAATAGGTTTATTATTTTCTAAATGAAGAAATAAACATATAATTTTCTCAGTTTTAATTTTTAGTAAGGTAACTATCACTGTATATAATAACACATAAACAATAATAGCTTCTTGGAAGCCCACAGAAATTTTAAGAGTATAAAGGGGTCCTGAGCCCAAAACTTTTGAGAACTTTTATAGTAGAGCAAAGAAAGGAAAGAAAAACTAGTCACATTTCCATAAGAAATTGGCCTGGCCACCTTGACAGTTTTGAAATTGAATTGTGTTACAGAAAGAGGAGGAGTTATTTGGATATTTCAGTTCTCTCTCTGCCTGTCTGTCTGTCTCTGTCTCTGTCTCTTTCTCTGTGTCTGTCTGTCTGTTTCTCTCTCTCTCTCTGTCTCTCTCTCTCTCTCTCTCTCTCTCTCTCTCTCTCTCTCTCTCTCTAATTAAAACTTGGAGAGGCCATGAAGAAACAGACCGCTAAACCTGAACCCAGGTAATCACACACCCTAGTTTCCCAGGGCCAGTGCCAACCTATGTCTTTTGTCCTGGCATAAGTATTAAGAGCACCCCCATTGACTCTCAAAAGTGTCCCAGTTTGATTGATAAACCCCAGGGCAGCCTACTTGACCAACCCTCAACTCCATGAGCTCATATCTCACAAACCTTCCTGGACTTCAGAGAGTTTAAGAATGTCCTCCACTGGAATTGATTGGCAGTGACGTCGCAGGCAGCATGTTTGGCTGTCAGACGGTCCTCTTCCGGCTGGGAATGGGGGTCTGTCTCCATGTTTGGTTCAGCCGGGCTCTGGGCAGTGGGGCGCGGGGAACGAGTGGGTCACGTGCTCAAGAAGCTCATCAGCAACTAACAGTTACGATAACCCACAAATCCATTTGACACTGGTGACACGGAGGCGTTGGCAGGGTTTTTTCTGGACGTGGCTCAGCCTGCTTAATCTAAGATTTCAAATGCTGTTTTGAGCTACTTGATTCAGAAGTGCAGCCAGACCACTTGGGGGGGAGTGTGAAATTCTTTGGAGTTCTTCGACTCACTTGTGACTCTATAAAACTTACCCAGGGTCAGAAGCAAGGAAGCAGGTGACCATGATGCTCCCAGTGGCCCTCCTCCTCCACAGCCCCTTGCAGACCAGGGGGCTGGCACAGCCCACGGAGCCTTCTTTCCCTGCCACTCCAGGGAAAGAGTGGGAACATTTTTGTTGTTCTTCATAATGTGGGGTATGCTTCAAATGCCCCCCCAAAAGGTTGAGATCCTTATGAAATAGGAAATTTCTCTTAGGTTCTGGGCACAGGAGCAAGCAAATTGAAATTCTCTTTAATTGACCATATGGTTAGCTTTGCAGCTTTGTGAAGCTATAAATCTTTGGTGGAGGTGTAACCCAGCAGAAATGTCACCAGAGGAAATAATTTCCTTGGGCTTTCCTTCTTGTTACTTTCCAAAACTCACTGCTTTTTTTCTTTAAACACATGCAACTTCAGCTAGGTTTCTGTTGGTGAGGGAGGGCGGGGTCTTGGATGAGTGAGTGTGGCGAGGATCTATCAGGTGGAGCCAGCAGGTCCAGCCACGTTCTGAGAGCTCACAATTGGGCTTTTGCTGGTGCTGGCAATTGCAAAAGAGGCCTACTCAGCTTTAAGCACTCAAGTGTTGATGGACGAAGTGCGCGTTTAACAGATCTGGGTGA
>PVJL010000477.1:148168-188168 GCA_004026885.1 Lyroderma lyra | reverse complement strand
TTTTGCCTATTAAAAGCATGAAATTATTACAATTTTAAAGGATCTTAAGATAAGAAAAAGACATTAGATCTGCTCACTGGTGAGAGGAGATGCTGTGAGATGAGTGTTAGAATCTGGCCTGAGTGTGGGCCTCAGTGGCCGCTTACTTGGTGTGTGACCCGGGGCCCTTCTCCCACTGCCCTGAACTTCACTTCCCTGCAGATCAGAATAACTTGCCTTCCCCATCTGGTAGGAGCATTAAATGAGAAATTTAAAAAGCCCCAGGCACATGCAAGGCCTTCAGGAAATGTTTGTTGCATATGAATAATGTACATGGAAGCACTTTTAAACTTTTAAAGCACTATACAAGAATGTTATTAACATAAGCCAGAGTGGTGCTTGAGAAGCAAGGAAAGACTTCCACTTACGTATAATACGTATGCTTAGTTTAATCATATAAAATTACTATTTTTATTGATCAAAAATGGTTAAATCTGAGCAACTTCATATGGTTTGACCTGATGTCTTTTTTTGTTTGATCATGTATTACTTTTGTGATTAAAATGTAAAGTGTTGTGGAGGATTATGTGTTTGGGGAGCTACAGAATTATATAGCTATAAGATACCTTATAGATAACTAAGCACAATTCTTTCTGTAGGTGAGGAAATGGAGGTGAAACCACACTGGTAGCGTGTGGTGGGTATAAGAACAAACCCAGTTCTTATTTCTAGACCCCCTGGACTTACACACTACATCGCACAGCCTTACTGAGTGTGAGATTTGTCCACTCAGCAGGTTTGTACAAATCTCGGAAGAAATCTAGATCCTCTAAGCCTGGCCTACAGCTATTTCTTCTGAGTATGCTGAGCCCTGTAGAGTGCCCAACACTAGGTAAGTCCCCAGCAGGGCTACCTAAGCAGCTGATGGGCCTAGAATGGCAAGGACAGACTAGTCAAAGTGAATTTTAGACATTGGTATATGGGTTTGGTGGTATGAGATGAGTGGACTCATGCCTGAAATTAGCTCATAAATCCCAGCCACCATCTAATGCTTGATGTCGCTTCTGCCTAGGAAAGAATCCCAGGTGGGGTTGACAGAAGTTGGTTGAGAGTCCACAGCAGAACCAGCTGGAGTACTATGTTGCTGGGCATCTTGCATATGAACTGTGTCCAGTCAAGTTAAAACAGAAACTGCCCACTTTCTCAAGTTCTAAATGCCATAGATCAATCCAGAACAATGGAAAAAGGGGCAGGCAGGACATGAATGGACATTAAATGTTTTATGTGGTAAACGAAAATATAGCCTTTTGGGGCAGATATTTTCTCTGTGAAGCGCTGATAAAATACCTGAATCACAAATACCCTTGTCTGCTTCCTTGTTTGTTTTAATAGCATGTGCAGGATTGAAATACAGGATTTAGGGGGCAAGAAATTATGTGGAAGTTAAGGGAAAGATGACGGTTCTGTTGCTGGTTTCTTGCTAAATTACAGGGCCAGAGTGGGATGAATTGAAGGAGGGTCACTACAGAAAAGGTAGCGTCTCCTGCTTTTCACACAGGTATCGCATAGGTGCTCTTTCCCATCAGGAAAACAAATCCAAACACTAGAAGCCTTTACTGACCCTTTTGGCCTTTTCTTTTACATCCTGCCCATATCTTGTTCCCAACTGAAAATAGTTGTGAACTTCCAGGATCAAATAAACAATGACAAGGTCATTGGGAGCTCTGATGTTCAAAGGACATGCCCATGGAAAAAGGAAGGACAGACTCTAGTTTGAGGAAAGTTTGAGGTTTGTTGGGTTCAACAGCTCTTGAAAGGGTAGGACTAACGTCTTTTTGACCCAAAAGTCTGTCCTTCGGAAGGAGGCCCTCTGAGATTTGCATCTGACACTGCATCCTTTAAAAATGTGTTAGATGAAATTAATGGAGAGTGAATGCCACATCCTTTCCTCTCAGATCGGCTGTGGTGCCTAAAACCCATTATTCTATCACAAAATGAACAGAAGTTATGTCTGAATGCCAGTAAAACCCAATTAGAATTTAATAGAGAACATAAATAGAGTGTTAACCATGGCAAACTAACTTTGAGATAAGTCCCAGGGCTCAACAGTAGGCGTAATAGCTCAGCAAAAAACAAAACCTTTTATGAATAGCTTCACATCTCATTTGCTACACCCCACAACTCATTTAGATAAATAGTACAGATATTATCACTGTTTTATTGAAGGGGAAAAATTGAGACTTGAGATTGTAACTTGCATAAGGACACCGAAAGTTAGTGACATTGGCAGCTTCTACTGTATCACTCTACTATGATTTCCACCTGATTAGATGTTCTCATCAGCTATCCATGAGGAAGGGGAATGAAAGAAGTGGGTAGGGAATCCGAATTGCCAAAAACAGCTATTGGCTGAGTGCACTATTTTTAAAACTTTATTGAGGTGTATTTAACAGATCGTAAAGTTGACCCATTTGGAGTGTACAATTCAATTAGTTCTTTGTATATTATGGATACAAATCCTTTATAAGATAGGTGGTTTGCAAATATTTTCTCCCAGTGTATGACTTGTTTTTCCATTTTTTAGTGGTATATTTTCAAGCACAATAGTTGTCAATTTTGACAAAGTCCAATTTCTCAGTTGTTTTCTTTTACAGTACATGCTTTTGGTATCATGTCTTTGCCTAATCCAAGGTAATATTTTCAAGAAATAAATATTGTCAGGTGGGTCTCTCTCTCCCTCTATCTCCCTCTCCCTCTGTCAATCTCTATCTCTATCTCTCTCTCTCCCTCTCCCTCTTCTTTCATCACACACAAACATACACGCATGCGCGCGCACACACACACACACACACACACACACACACACACTTAAATTACTCCAGTGACTACTTACTTCATTTGAAATAAAGTCTAAGCCTGTTACTTTGGCCCAAAAGACCTGATAGATGTGGCACCTCTTCCTGATCTGCCCTAGGTCACCATGCTCTAGCCTCTTTGGCCTACAGTTTGTTCCTCAAACATGCTGAGTATGGACCTGTTCTGGGCCTTTGCGCTTGGTGTTCCTTCTGCCTGGAGTGCTCTTCCCCACCTCTTCCTAGAGGTGCCTCCTGCCTTTCATTCAGGTCTCAGTTTAGATAGCGTGTCCATGGTGATAATTTTCTAGATTACTCGATTAAAGGGCTCTCTTACAACCAGTACAGCCTCCCCATTTTTATTTTTTTCACAACACTTATTACTTTCTGAGATTATTTTGATTTTATAAAAATGTGTGTGTGAGCTGTGTGAGGACAGAGTAACCACTACTCTTTTCCTGGTACCTGGAGCAGTATCTGGTACAAGTAAGGAGCTTAATAAGGATTTGGGGAATGCTGAGGGAATGTTAAACTCATCAGATTGACTGCTTAAACAAAGCAGGGGCTCCAACAATTCCCTTTCTCAAGGAACCCTTTTGTGAACTCCATTCATTGTGACCACTGACATGCTTCCTCTGCTCTTAGAGAGACCATCCTCACAGTGTAACCTTTATCTGTTACACAGGTGGCTTTGCACTGACTCTCTTCTTCCTTGGAGATTGTTTTCTCCCCAGTCTGGTGGGAAGCTCTCACAGACAGAGTGTGTGTGGTCTGTGTTTCTGTCTTTGCAAGCCGAGCAGATGCTAGGTGTGTGGTCAGCGAATGGGTTAATGTACAGATGTCCCTAACCTTCACCCTTGTATCTTGAATGGAGAACAAGCTGCCAGGCTTGGTGTGTTCTCCAGTTCTGAAATGAAAGTTCTTATACATGTCACTGTCAGCTTACACAGGCATGTACTCTGAAGACTAATGGGGACATGATGGCAAAGGACTACAATGTGTGAAATGCAAAGAGGAGGAAACAGGGGTCGCCTCTTGCAATGTAATGAGAATAGCAGTCCCATCACTGTGACAGTCTCCTCATGGTGGACAGCTGGGGTGCCATGTGAGATCAAGCATCAATGATCAAGGGTCAGATCAGTGACCAAGGGAGCCACATAGTCCTCTGCAGCTATGGGATGCCTCTAGGGCTATGCACAAAACACTTAGACTCCAGTGTTTTGATGATGTTGGTTGTCCTGTAGATTTTTAGTTTTTGTGAAAATATATTAACTCTTGACTTGGTCTTACCTAAAATACACTTTCATCTCTACCTTTGGCTGTAATAGATCATTTTTCCACTAGACTTTGATTAGGACATAAGAAGTATAGTTGCTGGCACCTGTAGACACACTTGGATGCAGTGCTATACTGTGATGCAATAAGGTGGAAGGAAAGCTCCAGCCTTAAATCTATATAGCATTTATTTTAGTCTTATCGTTCTCCCTTTAAATAGTCCTTTGCAGTTGGAGTGGGGATATCTTGTTGCAACTTGGGAGTCAGACACGCCTGGGTATGACTGTGCTTTTATTAGGTGTATAACAGACAATTTGCTTACCCACTCAGAGTCTCAGTTTCCTCATCTGTAAAGTGAGCTAATAGCACCTAGCTTATAAAGGTTGTTGGGAGGGTGAGGCAAAATAGCATGTGAGATTTTCTGATAGCAGTGCTTAGACACATGGGAAATATAGAATACGTGATAGCTTTATCATGAGTATGCTTATGACTTAACATTATTATTGCTGTGGCTACAACCAGTACTACGAAGAGAAAGAATTGTCACTCAAGTAAGGACAACTCAGTAGGCACAGTGTTTAAATAAATGGAAATATCCAGAGCATTCTTTACTTATTTACTTACAGAACCATTATGTGGTTTCATAAAAGTTCTATGGTTGTTTATTAAAAACATACATTAAACAAGTATCAGTGAACATAGAAAGAGAAGGTAACGACCAAGAAAAGAACACAGATACAGAAAACTTACAGATCAATATAATTGCCACACCTGAGCTTCAGATTTGACACTGAGATTCCTGGCAGCCAAGGTCAAATTCACCACAAAATTACTCAGAAAAGGAGACCACTATTTCTTCAAGAATCAAACCTGCTTCTGTTGCTACTTCCCAAGATAGTTTTTTTCACATGGAACTTTATGTAGTGAGTAGTAGTCCAACAATGTTTTCCTCAAACACAGTAACAGTTTTTATATGACTGTTTCTTGTAATAACTTTTTTTGATAAGAGCAAATGGCGTGACATTAAAATACAAGTCAGTGACAACAGTTCTGTGTGGGGCTAAAGCAATATGGCCCTAGCATGTAGCTTTGAGGTGGTCAGGTTTGATCCGTGGCTAGACTTGAGTGTTTTGAAGAATGGATGAACTGTTTGTCCTTCAAATAATCTTTTGTAAATATTGCTTTTCTCAGCTGGGCTTTTGCTAAGACTTGAATAACAGACAGTTTGAGATTGTATTCTCTGATAAGAGCCTGGTGTGTTTGTATTCTTTGTTGCCAATCCAGGGCAGAGCCTTATGCCATAGAAATCAGAAGTGCAGGTGGCAAAGTTGACATCTTATTGTAGAAATTGGACTCCTCTCTGAATGAAAGGCCATTCTAAGTATTCCCTAGGCGAAGCTTCCGGAGTATTTGCAAGCAAATCCAGTCTCCTCTTCAGGAATCAGTTTGAGGGTTTATTCTGGTGCTCAGATAACTACCTAAACAATCCTTGCTGTTCTGGGCTTCAGTTCAGTGGGTCCAAACCACAGTGTAGCCCCACGCTGGGTCAGGATGGATCTAAAAGAAGAGCTGGTGGGAGGACGAGTTGCAGCCTACCTCTGGGAAGTACTCCCTATCCTACCTCTTTCACATCTTTGAAGTAATACCTGAAGGTTGAGGGTCTACACTGGCAACATTACCTGTGTGGTTCCAGGAAAAAGGTGGGGAGTCACTTCTGTAGTCGGTGGCCATGGTATTTCCAGCCTAGATTCCTCGCTGCCCCTGCCCTGCAAGATTCTAAGCAACATGATTTCTTTGTAGACCTGGCAGATCAACTGGCTCCAGAATTTCCCCTTAAGAAATTAAATGAATTAATCTACTCCATGAAGTTATTTGAACAAACCAGTCACATTTGGAGGCAAATCTACTATTTTAGTTTGCTGTAGTCACTACTGAGCCATTCTGTCTGCCCACAGATGCCAAGACTGTTTTATCTGTTGACACTAGTTTACGTCAAGCTCTGTACAGAAGAACTTGTGGCAGGTAAATACAGAGTAGTAAAGCAGAAAGGAACTGTGGTGAAGGCCCAGTGCAGTCTTCACCTTTTCCACAGGCCTGGGGAGCGGACTCCTACTTCCAAAGTCCATTGTCCTGGGTGAAGATATTTCCACCTATGGTAGGTCAGTTATGCATATGAGAGGGAGATCAGAATAAAAAATGAAAGTGGCTGGTGGACGCCTGGGCATCCCGGGGGCTCATCAGCATCAGTAAATGTCCAGCTTGCTCTAATTAGGGCCCTCATGCCCATGTTAATAAAAGCAAGGTGCAGGACCTCTGAGCTGCTTTAAGATCCCTGGCCTGACTCCGGAGGCTGCTTCTCACGAATGAGAATGGGTGACCAGGACTCCCAGAAAAGCAAAACTCCCCAGGGAAGTACTTTGTGACTTAGGTGTATGAAAGGCGACCTGGTTTCTTGGCTTTCCAGACAGCTTCAGGTTGCCTGGACTGTGTGACTCCAGTTCATTAAAGGTTAATGCGTTATCAATATAGGAAGAGTGATCCCCTGGAGCCCCTTTAATATGTTTTATTCTTCCTCTCAAATAAATGATTAACATCAATAGGAATTGCTCAATATATGGTGTCTGCAAGACCCCTCGCTCCTGGAGGCTTTCTCCTGTAGTTTATAGCCCAATGTGGACGCCTCAGTGAGACCTCAGAGCAGGAACAGTTTGTATCAGCTGGTCGGCGAAGTGCAAGTGGGAGGACTCTAATGCGTGCACCGGCTGGAGGGTGATGGCGTTTTCATAAATCACGTTGTTCTTCCCGTCTTGGTTGGTCCTACCGCAAGAATCATACTATCTGAGAGACAGAAAGGGCCCTGAAGTTATTTTTCCCAGCTTCCCATGCTGCAAGGAATCCCTGTCAGAGCTCCCCTGCCAGATGGTCACAGAGCACCATCTTCTCCTCCAGGAGGGGCCGCCCGCCCTCCTGAGGCACCTCAGCCCACCCCTCCGCACGTCTGCTCGCTCGTGGAAGGGTTTCCCCCTCTCCCATCGGGTCCTCTTCCTCCTCAGAACGCTTGTCGTAGCTGTAATCTCTCGTGTATGAGGTCGCCTCTCCTGGAAGACTGCAAGTTCTAGGAGAGCAAGAGCCATGCCCGTTTTTGCTCATCGTTCAGCGTAGTACCTGGCCCATCGAAGGTAATCAGTGTTCATTTGTTGAATGAGTGAATGAATGAATGAATGAATGAATACACTTGAGTTCAGAAATTTCCCAAGAGAACCAGGAAGGAATTCTGTAACATGAAAATGGACATGGAGTATTTGCCCCAGAGATGAACTGACCTGTCAATAAGACTTCGACTGAATATGGAAGGGGGGGCGGGGAGGAGCACCCGGGAGAAAGTGTTCTTCTAGAAAGCACTGCCACGCTCGTTAGGGAGAAGTCAGGGAGATTTTTGGTTTGGAACAAAGAAAAACCATGGGGTTGATGAAGCTTAGTGATCCCTAAAGCTTAAAAATAAATTGTTTTGAGGCCTAACCAATGTTTAGAACATAGGAAAATCAAAATGATCGTGATTTTGAGGACGTGGACACTCGTATAGAGACCCACAGCACAGACGGTAGGGGCCTGGGGGGCACCAGAGGGCGTGAGGACGTGCAGCCTCCGGCCAATCAGGCAGCACACAGGTGAGGGGCAGAGCATCAGGACGGGCGGCCCCAGCCACTGCCACCGTGCACCTCCTGGTGGCAGGGCTTGGATCCTGCCCGCCGGCCCACGCAAGAGGATGCTGGGTCTGTGGTGCATCACCTCCCACTTCCCACCCCGGGGTAGCTGCTCATCCCGTCTCAGGGAGAAAAATCACAAGCCACACGATTCTTGCTTTCTCTCATCCCCACATCCAGTGGGTCCCCCAGTTCTGTCCCTTCTGTGCTTGCAACGTCTCTTGACATACCTTTCACTCATACAGCTCAGACCCCAAATTATCTGTAGGGAACCCCCTTAATCACCTCATACAGCCAACTCACATGAAGAGGGCTGCCCTTACACACAGACCTTTGCCTGTAACCCACGCTCTCTGCCCCGCTGCTTCCTCTCCCTGGGACGTTCAGTGCATCAGCCCTGTCGTGCCAGTCAAATTCTGTACAACTTCAAGATCCTGATTCTATCTCATCTCTTTAAAAAGCTCCCCCTGTCCATGACTGCCCTCCCGTCTCACCCTGCTCTGGCCTGGAGCCCCAATTTCTTCTGTACCTCATGGTACTTGATTTCCATCTGGATTGTGTAGTTGCGATCCCTGCCTTCCTCTCTCATGCCCCACGTATCACTGGCCACTGAGTGGCCTTAGTCACCCTTGTTGCCAGTCAGCCTTGGACGCTAGCACTGTGTTTTATGTGTGGGCACCACCCAGGAAATGTTTATGAACTTGGAGAGGATGTTTCTTCCCAAGATACAGATTCCAAATGCTTCTTACCCTTAGGATTGATCCTGCTGTCCCAAGTATTTTCAGTCTATTTCAGACCATTCCTGGCATGGATGCCAAGCAAGCTGCGTGTTGTTGCTGGGGTTTCTCGTTGCTCTTGTGAGCCCATGTCCATTTTTCTAGTCCCCTCTCCTGCAGAAATGCATTAGGATGCCAGTGTCTCCAGTGGCCTCTGCAGCTGTCTGCACACTCTGGAATGCTGTGCACCTGGACCAGGACACATGCGCTCACTGACGCCAGCTACATACGAGTGGTCTCATGTTGGAGGCTTCTGCTCAGGGGTGAACGTTAACATTTTAGTCCCTCCAGCGAAATACGATTGGATGGCCCTATCCAGCAGTGGAAATACTCACAGCTCTCCCGGTTTTTGGTGTTGAACTTCCCACCCTCCCCCTGGAATTTCAATGGTGTAGTCATTTGGCTGGAATCACCGCTCATACTACGTACTCAACAATTTCAGGTATAGCTCAACATGATTTTTCTTTCATAAAATCCTAGAGCCTTCCCCACCTTGCATTTTCCTCTTTCTGTTTTCACAAAGAAAAGAGACTGTCTCTTCATACCCATAGTACAAATGAAATAAAGTTCTCACTTTGCTATAGCTTATACCGCTTCTTTCTTTGTTAAATAGGGATGTAAATAAGAAAAAAGAAAACCCCTGTGTGCATAAGTGGCCCTAAATAGAAACAGTGGAAATGGGCTTTGGGATTTTAAGTTCTACAGGGATGTCGTTATGGCAACCTGAAGTTGTCTTCGACGGGGGAAAGTGACAGTATTAATGAGATGAGATCGAACTTTTGACTCCAAGAGTAGCTATATTCTCCAAGATTTTTCTTCCATCTGAGACAAGAAGCAAAGCTTTCATTTTATCAGTGACATCGGATTTAGAATCGGGAGACAAAGTGGGTGAGTAGTTGGGCCTGGAGTTCGGTTTCCAGGCTGAATTTTGTATTTCCCTGTTTGCAGGAATTAAGAGTACTCCTAACATAGCTGCTTCAGTTAACCTGCCCTAAGTACATAGTTTTAAACTCCAGAGGATGGATAATGCAGATAGACCATTAATTCCCTAAAGGGAGTGAAGTTCACTTCACTTTAAAGAATTTTTTGACTGGAATGTTAAATACATTTCTCTATAGGAAAAGGGTGAGAAGATAGAGTTGATATTCTGACTGTCCAAGGGGGTAAGTTCCCAAAGCAGAGACTAGCTGTGGGTCAGGATTCCCAACAGAGAAGGAATCGTGCTGTCTGGAGCAGAAAATGAAAATCAACATGAAACAGGAAGCCTGGTTTGAGCAGAGAGGCTAGGGCAGCAGGGGCCCCTGAGCAGGCACTGCCATGGGCATGTTTTGACTCTGAGTTTGGAGCGGGGAGGAGGAGGTGAGAGCATTTGTCATGGAAGTAAGTAAATAATAAACTGTGTTTCATAAGAGTACCCTGAGATGCAGATCACCTCCAGACATGTGTAGAATAAGGCCTCAGTTTGGGGAGGTGAACGAGGATCAACAAACAGTTTAAGTGGTCTTCCAGAACATGCTATCTAGAAAGGGAATGTTTGAGCCCCAGAGCACAAGAGAAATGCAATGCAAGGGTGAGCAAAGAAAGGAGGCAATAGGAAGTGGGAAAACTTCTCCTGAAATATTGTTTATTTGTTAAAGTAATTGCATTCATAAACTGCAGCCAGGTGTAAACACCATTGTGCTAACTGGAGGAGACACGGGCGTGCAAGTCCTCGCTGAGTCATGCTGCAGAGGGACCCAGAGCCTCTCCGGACCCAGCACCACAAACACACAGAGAAGCTCCTTCTCATGGCAGAGCACAGAATGGGAAAGCCTAGAAAATCCCAGCACTGCATACAAACTGCTGTGCAATGCTCTGCAGATGCTGGGCAAAATGGAATAAAGAATCAAAATTAGCAATAGCACCATAGATGTCGTTTTTCAAAACTATAAAAAATTTTTAATATTTCATGGTTTCGAAGCGCCGTCATAAATAGGTGCTCATTAAATTTGCACAGCAATCCTTTGAGCTGGCCAGAACAGAGAGAGTTACTCCCCTTTTTACAAATGAAGGAGGGAAGGTGGCTTGGAGAGCCGAGCAGGCCTGGCAGAGCCGTAGGATTTCCAAGGGTTGAACCCAGATCTTAAGCCCAGGCTGAATCCTCTGTCTTCAGATCTACTCTTTCTGTGGCAAGGTGCCCGAAGAAACCAGACAAATCCTACCTATAAAAGAAATGTCAAATCACACAGAATTCACATAAAATTACTTGAAAGGGCTCCTGCCTTTCATCCCAGGCTGCCCTTCTTGCTGCTGGCATATCCACCAAATGTCACAGCTCCAGTGCCCAAAGCTTTGCCAGAGAGAACATGCTGCCAGCCTGCCGAACGGAGGAGGCGACTGGTGAAATGGCAGCATTTGGGGAGGGACAATGGGGCTCTCCTTGCAGGGGCAGGTGTCAGTGACGAGAGTCCTCAGGGGCGGGTGATTACCAGAGCTTTGAATCTCTTCAGGAATGGTGTCCAGACCTCCCTCATTTTTGCTTCCCAAAGAAACAGCTATCCGAAAGCATAGCTGAGGTCAGTCTAGAAAATGAGAATTTGCTTGGGGGGAAAATATGTTCTGGGAAAGATAAACAGTAGCTTGCAGTTCTGCTGTTGGAACATTTGTTACAAGGTCCCGGTATTGATCTTTTTTCACCCCATTTCCACCGGGAGCCGTGATAGATCACCACACTGGGAAGCACTAATGCAAGGACCCCGGACAGTGTCGGTAGCGGGGCAGCACCCATTGGAGGGGCGGCAGGTTGAGAAGGGGCGTCGCCGGCCGCGGGAGTCCAAGGGGAGCTGTGCGCTGGGCTGTGTGCAAATGCGTATCCGTGCTGGGGAGTGTCACGGGTTTATGAGGAGAGTGATTAAAATGATATCAAAGAGGCTTGTGGAGCTTATGGTTCAAGTTAACTGTATGAAGTAAACAGCCTTTAACGGCCTCCTGGGAGTGTGACAGATAGTCTGTGGGTGTTACAGCAACATGGTACTGGTGAATGTTCTGGCCATCCCAAACTAATCGCCATCTGTGAGCATGGGTCTCTGGGGAGCGTCTGGTGGTTGGACGATCATGGTAGTTAGCATTTTTAATCAGCTTCTGTGCGGCACAGATAGAAACCTTATGCTCAAGCCTTTATTTTTCCTGCCCATGTAGAATTACTTATAATGATGATAGCAGAGCAGACAAGGATCTGGGATGTGCTTCTGCAGGGTGCATTTTGTGGTCTCTCCACTCCCTTTCACCCGGCCCGCAGCCTGACCATGAAAATTAGTCGGATCACTTGCTGATGGTCACTTCTCTTTGCTGCTCGCAGGAGGGACCTCGGGGACAGGGGAGGTTGCTTGTGATCAGTTGAACGTGCTCTCTCGGGTCACAACTTGGGTTTGCTATGCCTCTCTCCCCTCCTTCCCCCTCGAGCAGCCCCTTTCGTCCCCCCACCCCCACCCCAGCCCTCCCTTAACACACACGTACTCCTATGAGGCGCTGACTTCTTTTTTCCCACATCACTTGAGGGCTACAGTTGGATGCCCATAGGGACCAAGGCATGAGGGAAGGTCACTTAGACACCCTTAGAAGTAGGCAGACCTGCAGACATCTGGATCCTGTCACTGAGGAGAGGAGGGTGTCAGTTAGCTTTTGTTACATGAAAACCACCCCAAAACTTAATGACTTAAAACGACCACTGTTTTGTGTAGCTCACAGTTCTGTGGGTCAAGTGGGTGATTGTGTTTGTCTGGGTCAGCTCAGCTGATGCTATGGGACTCTCAGTTGTCTGCAGTTCGCTGGGGTGGGCTGCTCAAGGAGGACTTCTTTGCTTCTGTGTGGTGATTGACAGACTGGTTGGCTTGGGGGTGGCCGTCTCAGCTGGGTCAGCTCATCTCTGCCCCACCTTTCATCCTTCTCTCATCAGTGGGCTACCCCAGGCTTCAGTACATGTGATCTCAGGGTTCCAAGGAGCGGCAGAGAGCCAGTCCCAGTGTGCAAGTACTGGTCAAGCCTCAGTCTCCCCTTTTATACGAAGATGTAATTCCTCAACCAAGGCCTACCCACAGCTTACCCGATAGCTGAGAGCAAGGTGGATACGTGGTATCAGACTCGAGAGGAAGACTATGAAAAGGGAAGTGAGAAGGCACCAGAGCAAAGAAACTACCCATCTGCGTACTAGAACTTTCTACTGGGCTGTTCCAGGGGCACATCAGACCCACAGTGCCCCAGACTGACCCCATCAAGCACCCCTTTCTTTGTACTCCCCCACATGCTTTCTCATTCTTGCAGCAATCCTCAAGCAAATAGCCCCAACCAGTGGGGATGGCGTGAGGAGCAGTGGAGACAGAGGTGTATAAAGCCAACCAGGGGGGAGAGCGAGTGACGAGAGGGAAAGCGGGACTTTTCACAGTCCAAGCAGTGAGAGCTCAACCTGATCATTGATTGCATCCAACTTTAAAACAAGGGATACACCCTTCCATTTTGGCTTCTTTTCCTTTTCCCCCCAATCCTGAATGGATCATAACTCCCGTCCTTACAGCTGTGGAAAGCAAACAGCCTTCTCTTGTTCCTGATCTTAAAGAAAAAGCTTTCAGCTTGTCACCATTGAGCATGATACTAGCTGTGTGTGTTTTCATATGTGGCCTTGATTATGTTGAGGTTTGTTTCCTCTATTCCAACGTTGCTGAGAGTTTTTATCATAAGTGGTTGCTGGATTTGGTCAAATGCTTTTTCTGCATCTATTGCTAATGGTCATGTGAATTTTATCTTTCACTTTGTTTATGAGATTTATCATGTTAATTGATTTGCAGATACTGAAGCAGCCTTGCATCTCAGGAGTAAATCCCACTTGATCACGGTGTATGATCTTTTGACTATATTGCTGAGTTCACTTTGCTATTTAAGTACTTTTGCACCTATGTTCATCGGGGGTATTGACCTATAATTTTCTTTCTTTTTCTTTCTTTCTTTCTTTCTTTCTTTTCTTTTGGAGTGTCCTTCTCTGGTTCTAGTATCAAGGTAATGTTGGCCTCATAAAGTCATTGTGGGCGCCTTCTCATCTCTTCTTTTCCATTTTTTGGAATAGTTTGAGAACATTACGTATGAATTCTTTTTTGAATCTTTGATGAAAGTAACCTGTGAAGTCATCTGGTCTAGGGCTTTTGTTTGTTGGGAGTTTTTTGACTACTGATTCTATTTCATTATAAGTAATCAGTCAGTTCAGGTTTTCTGTTTCTTCTTGATTCAACCTTGGAAGATTGTATGTGTCTAGGAATTTATTCATTTCTTCCAGGTTGTCCAATTTGTTGGCAAATGATTATTCATAGTATTTTCTTACAGTCCTGTATATTTCTGTAGTATGATCAGTCACTTCTCCTCTTTCATTTCTGATATTATTTATTTGGGCCCACTCTTTTTTCTTTTGACCAGTCTGGCTAGATTTCTGTCAATTTTGTTTATCTTTTCACAGAACCAGCTCTTGTTTTCACTAATCCTTTCTATTGCCCATTTTAGACTTAATTTCATTTATTTCTGCTCTGATCTTTATTATTTCCTTCCTTCTACTCACTTTGGATTTTGTTTGTTTTAGTTTTTCATTTTAATAGAATTGACTTAAATATTTAATTTAAATTGAGATATAATTGACATACCACATACTAGTTTCAGGTGTACAACATAATGATTTGATATATGTATGTAATGTGAAATGATTACCACAAAAATCTGGTTAACATGTATTACCACGCAGTTACAGTTTCTTTTTTTTTTTTTCTTTTTTTCTTTTTCTTTTTGGTATGTGGGTAGCTCCCTGGCTGGGAATCGAACCCAGGCCACAGCGCTGACAGCACCAGCACTGAAGCCTTAAGCCACTACACCATCAGGGAACTCCCAACAGTTTCTTTTTTTATGATGAGAACTTTAAGATCCACTCTCTTAGCAGGTTTCAAATACATATACATAATACTAACATTATTAAGTATAGTCGCCATGCTGTATATTATACCCCAGGACTGACTTACTTATTTTGTTATTGGAAGTTTGTACCTTTGACTACCTTAACCCATTTTGCTCACACTCACCCCTCACCTCTAGTAACCACCAATCTGTTCTCTGTATGTTCTTCTTTTTCTAGTTCTTTAGGTATAATGTTAGATGGTTGGTTTGAGATTTTTCTTCTTTCTTGAGATAGGCCTGTATTGCTATGAATTTCCTTCTTAGAACTGCTTTGGTTGTGTTCCATAGATTTTGACTTGTTACATTTTTATTTTTATTTCTCTCAAGGTATCTTTTGATTTCTTCCTCAGTTTTGTTCTTAATCCCTGCCTCTCCAGCCCTCACCCTAGTCAATTTAGTTCCTCCCTGTATGTCCCTGGTGCTTTTGTTGAGCCACTGCCCTTGTGCCACAGCTTTGAGTGAGTGAGTTTTCGAGTGAGTGAGTTTGTGTGCAGGCCCCTTAAGAGGTTTGCGCCTGTCTCCAGCAGCCCCTTATCCTTCTCAGACACAATCCCTGCTGGTTTTCACAGCCAGATATTATGGGGATTCCTCTTCCTCGAACCGGTACCCTGAACTGGGAGCCTGCTGTGGGACCGAGGCCCCTTGCTCCCTTAAGGGGACCTCTGCAGCCAAAATAGCCCTCCTAGTTTTTAACTGCTACACTGTAGCTGTGGGACCTGTCCATTCCACTCTCTGACCCTTCTACCATCTTGACATGGCTTTTTCTTTATGTCTGTAGTTACAGGAATTCTGTTCAGCTAGTCTTCAGGTAGTTCTCAGTGATGATTTTTCTATAATTTAGTTGTAATTTTGATGTGGTCATGTGAGGAGGCATGCAAAACATTACTCTATCATCTTGATTGACAGTCTTTTTTTAGACCGTTTTAACACATGGGAGCCTGAACGAGCTAAGGATGGTAGAGGAAAGAATAACTCCATGGCTTTTCCCCTTGACTCACATCAGAAATATGCAGAATGGGCACACTCCTCTGTAGAGAACACCTCTAAGAAACTAAACTCAATGATCTGATGATCCTAGTGCTGCTGCTATGCCAGAAGCCAAGACTCTTTTTAATAGAAGAATCAATAGGCATAACAAGAGAGAAAGTGCTTTTAACTGTAGCATTAGATTATGTCCAACCCTCTAACCAACAAGTCCTCTGGTCCCCAGGATTCCTATGTCCTACTTTGAAACCTTAAGGTTGAAGAAACAGACTCTGCTCACACTTGGCATTTCACCCCTTTTTCAGTCATTTATATGTTTGGGTGCCCATGCCCAACTACCCTGGAGAACAAGGACAAATACTCAGTCTTCATTACATGCCCACCCCACCCCTAGGCCTACCAGTACTCAGCATGAGTTTTGCACATAAGTCTTCCATAAACCTGTGAAAAGCAAAATAAAAGTATCTGGTGTGTAACCAATATCTGTGTTAGCTACATTCATCTACTCCCAAGTACTACAGCATTGTATTTATGTTTTTGTTGTTGAATCAAAATTTTAGTCTTTCAGAATGAATTCTATTTTGTTAAAATAAATAATGACAGGCTGTGTTTTTATACACTATTGAAATATGTAGAACAATTGGGGAGAAGAGGGATTCCTTTCCTGAGTTGATTAATGTTATATATATAAAGTCTATTAAAGTTAAGCCATGCTTTTCAGTGAAAATAAGATTTTTTAGCAAAGGGTTTGTTCCATTTCATTTAAAGATCCCAGTGACTCAAGCAAAACCATGCTAGTGTTGCTGTGGTAGGAGTGAAGAGCATTGGGTCTGAGAGATCCAATACTTAATCTTAAATGAGAAGTACCATTTGGTGTGGGAAGGGCAATCTGGAGAAGTTGTATGGTACTCAACTGAGAGCCATTTTATCACTTCCAGAGGACCCTGAAAGTTAAATGAAAGAAGAAATGAAGGCAAATGAGGAATTAAAAGAAGGGGAGCAGAAATTGAAGTAAGAAAAATGTAACTTTTTCAGTAGATTGAGAAACCTAGAATTGCTAAACAGAACATTTGGAAGACCAGGGATACCCAAATGTCTCCATGAACATAGAACAGCTCTGACATGTGGCCTTTATTCTTTCAAATGGATAAATTAAATCTCTGCTGTTGATAAAAGTAGTAATGATACATGTCTTTAATATCAAGGGAAAATATTTTATATTATTTTTAAAGATTGCTAGTTGAGAAATATTTTACCTGTCTATAAAATGGCTAGTTCTTGCGATTAGCATGTATGAACTTTTAAAATCTGCGCATCTCACGCTTAAAGGAAGACCAGCTTTGTTACACCAATAGGTTCCCTATTCCATGAGTCCTCTATCCCCAGGCCACAGACTGGTACCTGTCCCTGGCCTGTTAGGAACCGGGCCGCACAGCAGGCGGTGAGTGGCAAGCGAAGTTTCACCTGTATTTACAGCCATGGCTCCCCATCGCTCACATTACTGCTTGAGCTGCACCTCCTGTCAGATCAGTGGTGGCATTAGATGCTCTTAGGAGGGTGAACCCTGGTGTGAACTGAGCATGCAAAGGATCTAGATTTCATCCTCCTGATGATAATCTTATTATGCCTGATGATCTGAGGTGGAGCTGAGGCGGTGATGCTAGTGATGGGGAGCGGCTGCAAATACAGATTACCATTAACAGAGAGGTTTGACTGCACAGAGACCATAATAATCAGTTGCTTGCAGACTCATATCAAAACCCTATCAGTGAATGGCAAGTGACAAGCTGCATCTGGTGATAGGCTTTAGAGGGACAAGTAAGTTGTGTAATTATTTCATTATATATTACAATGTAATAATAATAACATAATAAAACTAAAGTGTACAATACATCTAATGTGCTTGAATTATCCCAAAACCATACTCTCCCTCCTCCCCACCCCCTCATTTGTGGAAAAGTTGTCTTCCATGAAACGGGTCTTTGGTACCAAAAAGGTTGAGGACCACTGCCCTAGTCCTTTCTCAGAATGTTCATTCATTCATTCATTCATTCATTCAGCAAACATGGACTTAGCACCTGTGCCTGCCAGGTACAGTGCTCCATTCTGGGTGAACAAGAGGGAATTTAAAATACAGTCCTTGACCCTTTGGGATTGACTGCTGAATGAATTTCACTGGCATACCTTAGGAGTAGCAGACCTGGAAACTGAAAGGCACAGTAGCCTGAGGAGTGAGAAGACTGAAGTGCATAAGAAAAGCCACTCTGGGCCAGCCTCTCCCAAGGCTTCTATTCCCAGTGATGGGCATGTACCAAAGGAATCCATGCATCACATAAAGGTAGGCATTCCCTGGGGTTCTATGATTCTAGGCTCCTGAGGCTTTGCGCTGGGGGATTTTACTGCCAGTCATTTGTAAGGTAGAGTCACTATGTGGTATGCAGTGTGACACCAAGAATTCATTTGCTTCTGGGTGACTCATTTCCCACCACCTTCAATTTCTCTTGGTTTTAGCTAACATGTTGTTGTAGTCTGAGGCTTTCAGTGAACTTGAAGGGCTTCCTTTTCTCCAGTCAGCTTGGTCTGCAGATTTTGTTTTGAAGCCAACAACCAGGCAGTGAACAGTCCAAGCCCAGCCAGACCATTTTTCAAAAGCCCTGTAGAACTAGGTCATCAAGTTGTCGAAGGTTCTTACACAGATTAGGCTGTGCTGCAACTTCTAATGTCGACTGCCGATGGAATACCAAACTTGTTTCCAAACTAAATAGTTTCCAATGAGTATTTAATGGGGGTTTTTCATTTGAAATAGATTGAAAACAAGCCATTTCCTACTCCCATTTCAAACAAATTTTGGTCCAATTATTTTCCTTTTTTTAAACATAAAGTTAAATGGACTATTCTGCCCATCCCTGACTGAGCTGTGCCATGATTTCTCTTGATTATGCTTTTATGCTGTGAATCGTAAGGCTCTGGAGACATAATGGACGTCTGTGGGAGAGTGGCAGCAATTTTTAAAATTCTGCCAGTGCTTGTCAGCTTTCACTCGGGTGCCTGCTGTGCAGCAAGAAAGCACCCCACCAGGAGAAAAAAAATCTGCCAACAAAACCAGTCTGTCTGCCTGTCCTGTGGGGGTTGGCTGAGGGTGGGCGTCCTGTGCAAGTCTTTGTAGGGCATGCACTCAGCCCCCAGTGAGGCCCAGTATCCAACCACCCAGCCCTGCTCCCCCATCCCACCCCACCTCGTTTTCCAGCCTTTCGCTTTTTGTGGTGTGGAGGGTTTCTTTTTCTTTTCCCAGTCTCATTTTCTTAGTTTTACTTGGACCCTGGCCTCGAGGAAAAGGAACTCCTGGCGCCCTGCCTTCTGCCTGATCCTTAACCTCCAGCAGCCTAACAAAATGGAAAATAGAATGCCTCACAGTTCTTCTTCTTGGGTGGTGGGGGTATTTGTTGTTTTGTCTTATGGGGGGAGGTAGTGGTTGGCATCCTGGATTTACAGAAGGTTCCAGAAAATTCAGGAGAAGAAAGTGCATCTTACTGCCAGCTTCTGTCTTTGGTGAGGTTGGCTGCCCCACTAGCAGGTATGCAGGGAGTCTGTTGGGCATTTTAATGGGAACAGTTGCTTTGCTCTCATCCAGCAGTGCCAAGAATTTAACTAGCCTTACTGAAGGAAAAAAGCCTTTCTTCCCAGCTGCCAACTGGGCAAGCACAAAATGCTTTCCTGGTGTTGGTGAAAGCCCTTTATGCCAGCCCAGGTGTCTTTGGTCTGGGAGCACTCAAGGCTTTGGCTCTAGGGAGGTAGAAGACCACAGACCACAGGCTGTGTTTGATGGCTCCCCCTCGGGTTTCCACGGATTCACAGATTTAGTTTGCCTGGTGCTCAGTGCTCTTTGCACGCATTGTGGGGCTCACATTTTCCCGCAAGTACTCAACAGAGGCAGCACCTGCTTATTCTGGTGAAGCAGATCTATCTCAAATCAAAACACCATTCAGTGGGATTGCGGGGTGGTATGGTAATTCTAGTCTTAATTTTTTGAGGACCCTCCACACTGCCTTCCACAGTGGTTGTACCAGTTTGCACTCCCACCAGCAGAGTACCAGAGTTCCTTTTTCTCCACACCCTCTCCAGCACTCGTTATTCCTTGTCTTGTTGATAATAGCCATTCTCACAGGTGTGAGGTGGTATCTCATTGTGGTTTTGATTTGCATTTCCCTGATAGCTAATGAGGATGAGCATTTTTTTCATATGTCTGCTGGCCCGTTTGTATGTCTTTCTGGGAGAAGTGTCTGTTCAGGTCCTCTGTCTATTTTTTAATTGGATTGTTTCTGTTTTTATTGTTGAGTTGCACAAGTTCTTTATATATTTTAGATATTAGCCCCTTATCAGAGGCATCATTTGCAAATATTTTCTTTGCAAATATTTCTGGTTGGCTGTCTCTGCTTTCTTGATGGTTTCTTTTGCTGTGCAGAAGCTTTTTAGTTTGATATAGTCCCATTCATTTATTTTCATTTTTACTTCCCTTGCCTTTGAGGTCAGGTTCATGAAGTCCTCCTTGACCCCAAGGTCTATAAGTTTAGTACCAATGTTTTCTTCTATACTGTTTATTGCTGCAGGTCTTATGTGAAGGCCTTTAATCCATTTTTGAGTTAATTTTGGTGTATGGTGACAGTTCGCGTTCAGATTCATTCTTTTGCATGTAATTTTCCAATTTTCCCCACACTATCTACTAACGAGGCTTTCTTTTCCCCATTGTATATTTTTTGTTCCTTTGTCAAAAATTATCTGCCCATATATTTGTGCGTTTGTTTCTGGGTTTTCAATTCTGTTTCATTGGTCTGTGTGTGTGTTTTTCTACCAATACCAAGCTGTTTTGATTGTTGATGCTTTGTAGTATAGATTGAAGTCAGGGAGTGTGATGCCTCCAGTTATTCTTTTTATGTAGTATTGCTTTGGTGATTCGGGGTCTTTTTGTGGTTCTATCCAAATCTGATGATTCTTTCATCTATTTCCTGAAAGAATGTCTGTGGGATTTTGATGGGAATTCTGGGTATCTACCCCCAAAATTTGAAAACCTTAGTCTGCAAAGATATATGCACCCCCATGTTCATTGCAGCACTTTTCACAGTGGCCAAATCATGGAAACAGCCAAAGTGACCTTTGGTAGACAAATGGCTAAAAAAGCTGTGGTACATATACACAGTGGAATACTACTCGACCATAAGAAAAGATGAAGTAGGGCCATTTATGATGACATGGATGGACCTTGAGACCATCATGCAAAGCAAAATAAGCCTGACGGAAAAAACCTAGAACCATATGACTTCACTCATATGTGGAACACAAAGCTGAAAGCAACAAAGAAACAAAAACTTGTGGACATGATCAATAGTTTGGTGGTTAGTGATTATCTGAGGGTATGGGGAGAGGGGAGTTGTAGAAAGCGGACAGGGTCTCAAATATATGGTGATGGAAAGAGAACTGACTCTGGGTGATGAACATACAACACCATACATAGATAATATATTGTGGAATTGTACACCTGAAACCTATGTAAGTTTTAATAACTAATGTCACCTCAATTAATTTAACAATAATTAAAAAAAAACAAAAAAACACCATTCAACTTCTCCCTGCAAAACCCTGACTGTGGTGCAGCTGCCAGCCTGTCCCTTTGACCGTGAGTGAGGTGAAGTGCAGAGGTGGCAGGTGACTTCCTTAGCATGATAGGATGGCAGAGCTGCTTAACACTCAAGAGAGATTGCCTAATGCAGGCCTCAAGCTTTGTAAATGTCTTCAGCATCACCAGGGAGACATGATCTGGCCCCTGCCTGAGTCTCCTGTGCTAGAAAAATTAGCCCTGAGCAAGGACCCTAAGGATACCTGTACTTCCTATAAATTCTCCTATGTGAAGCGAAGTCTGCTTGTTACTTTCTTTCATTGGGTCTGCCCTTCCTGGATCCACAAAGACTGACTCCAGTCTCTTGGCTGTCTGTTATCTCTCCAGACATTCGAAAGTAGTTACATATTTCTAAGTATTTCTTCTCTAGGCCTAAGTTTAGTTCTTTAAAATGTTTCTTGTATTTTTTGGTTTCCCAACCCCGTGTCACTCTAGTTACTGTCTTCTAGGTGGGCTCTAGTTTGTTAATTCTTAAGTTCAGCAACTCAGGTTGGGATGAGGGGTGTCACTACCTTTGACAGAGACTCATGCCACCTTTTAGGGATATTGGCTTTTCTGGCAGTTTTACTCAAAACATCTATTTATTCCAAACTTAATTTGAGTTTTCATACATACAACTGTTCAGCATATCTGCTCCGCCTATACATGTATATTTGTTATTTCTGAACTTATGTGCAAACTACATTTATTCCTAATTAAAGTCATCTTATCGAGATAAAATGGAAGTCAGCCATTCCTTTAGTCTGTTAAGATATTTTGAATCTGTGTTTTATGATCCAGTATAATACTATTTCCAGCTGCATGGTGTACGAAAATTCAGTTCAACCACTGTGTGCCAGACATTGTTCTGGGTACAGTGGGGAACAAAATAAGCACAGTCACTACCCTTAAAGAGTTTATTGGGATAGATAACACATGGGAAGGGCAATACATAAGCACAGAGGAGAGGTGCCTCACAAATCCATGCTTTCTGGGAAATTGCAGGATCAGAGGAAGAACTGGGGATTGATGTTCTAGGCAAGAGAACTGCATACGCAACGTGTGAAAGGTGACAAAAAGCATGGTGTCTGCAGCAACTTATCATCAGATACTGCCACAGGTCCTCATCAGTTGCTAATACAAACGTGGAACCTGAGAGGGTGAAAGAAATTACTGTCAGAGGCCTTCATCATCTCCCTTTGGGCACATCAAACATTTATGAACTCACCTAATTGCATTTTTGATCCAACTACATTTCTCTATCTTGACCATTTGAATTGCATATGAAAGCTCATTTATATCTCATTGACTACAGGTCTACCCTGTCTGCATTACTTCCCGGGTGTATCAATCTCATACCCTGTGCAAAAGCCTTGTTCTGAGGACTTGTTCTTCATAACCCATGTTGGCTCCAAGTGAGCACCATTTTCCTCCCTAAGAGTTCCCCAGCTGTCATCCCGATCATCTGCTTTATCTTCCCAGTCACTGGTTAACATAGTAGGTTGATGGCAGAGTCAGCAAGCCAGGCAAGCAGTGACCCCATGGAGAATGGGAAATGAGGTGCCCTATTTCTAGGCCTACCCCAGGCTGGCTGCATGGCTTTCATGTCCTCAGAACACCTTTGGAGTAAACAGCTTGCATGATGCTTTATGATTAACAGAACATCCTGCCATTTATTCTCTCCTTGGTTTCCCTCACCATCTCTGTCAAGTCAGAACATTGCCATGTTCTTGCTCCCATTTAGAGGGTGAGGCTCAAAGACAAAATGAGACATTGCCGAAGCCACCCAATTATAGTGAGTAACCGAGCTCTTGTACCCCAAGGGACTTCAGGTTTCTTCCCTCTCCTTCTTAAATCAGTGCTGACATCAACTCCCTGACCTCTTCCCTCTCTAGAATGCTGGCTGGGTGATTGGGTAAGAGAATATAAATAGAAGGAAAGTAAAAAAAAGAGATTAAGTTCCAAGCACTAAGTCGGCAAGACAACTGAATGCTGAGGCCATGCTGTGGACCTTTAGATCATTTCCCTGACACTCTGTAGCTAAAAAGGAACATGGACAAGTGACACCCAACAGCCCCCTAGGCTTACACCAACCAGCCCAGCAGGAGCTATTCTAAGCATGATGACAGGATTAGAATTCAGTAACATTTCAGATGTACTTTTAGATCCAGATAGAGGAGGAGTTATAAAGAGCTCTGTGAAAATGGTTTAAAATAACAAGCTTGAGGAGAAGGGGATGCAGAAGCACAGACCTGAAGTGTCGCTCCAACCTGAGCGCACTCACCACTGATTATAACTGCCGTTGGTTGCGTGTCCCACTGCACTAGGCCTGGCAATACCTATGGATTGCTCCCAGGCTCAGGGACCGCTTCCTGCTGAGGGCTGTGAACTGTCCAGGTCCTGCACATGTGAAGTACAAAGAGGCAAAGGTGGATGTTTTCCTAACAGGTGTGGAGTGTCCTGCCAGGACTCGTGACCAAGACCATCACCATGGTTCTGGTCTGAGACTTGTAGAGTCTTTGAAGCCTACTGGAACTCCAGAGTCTTTGCAAGAGCAAAGGGGCAAATGCTCTCTCTTTCAGTCCTTGATGAATTAGACCTTGAGACTTCATAATTAAAATGGATTTAATAGAGGCAGGGAAGCTGAGATATCTGCCCCAGTAAGCAGGCATCTTCTGTTAGTAGGAGAGTGTGTCCTTTGTATTTAAACAGTTTCTCCAAAAGGCTCTAAATGAGATTTGGGACTCTTAACAAGATTTGGTGTGATTTGCTAATTACCCAAGTTACTATTACCTGATTAGCACAGGAATCCTAATAGTCTCTTGCAGTGCTTTTCTTCGGTGCCAGGAGGCTTGACATCTGTCACCTGTTCACTTGGAGGCATTTTAATTAACCCAAATTATGTATGTCTTCTCAGTTTTATGATTTGGTACCTGGATTTTATATTTAAAAGTTAATAACTACCTAAAGGAGGTTTGCTGCCAAAATTCAAGGAGTGGAAGCCTGACAGATCTGCCACTGAGAATCAGGTGGAGATCGTGGTTTGTGCCAAGTGGTTAAGCTGGGAAATGATACCCTGAATACTAAGGAGGGCTTCCTGGTGACCAGTCAGAGACATCAAGAATAAACACCTCAGATCTCACTTAGCCTCACTGGCTTTAACCAAGGCCTCTGATGTGGTGATGTAACTTGAGAAGGTAAATTTCTTTCTCAGGATCACCCAGGAGGCCAGGACTACAGTTCAGATCTAAAAAAAACCAAAAACAAAAGAACAGTAATAATGACTTTCCTCTTTGACCACCAGAAGGCTATGTTGATTTTCACCTCAGAAGTGGGGTTTCAGTGTGATAAGTCATCTAGCTTAGAGTCTCAGCAGGTTTCCCTTGAGGTCTGAAAGGCTTAAAGGAATGCTAGGGGGCTCTGCGCAGCAGCTCCTAAGCTTTCTCCCCCAAGTAAAGATGGCTCACTTATCTGGTTCTGAGTCTGACACTTGTCTCCAGGTATGCTATATACTGAAAGGGCTGAATGCGATCTTAGGAGCCTGGCACCAATGTGGATTGTGACCAGACTCTTCTCTCCAAAAGCAGGCACCTGGGTCTGCACCCACAGTAGATGGCAAGTCAGAAGGTGAGAAGCTAAGGGATATTCCCTGAACCAGTGTACCCTGGCCTTGCCTTGAATGTGCAGTGACTCCTAAGGCTGGGACTGGGGGATTTCCAGAGGACAGAGACCCTCTAGGGCAGCGGTTCCCAACCTGTGGGTCGCGACCCCTTTGGGGGTCAAACGGCCCTCTCACAGGGGTCGCCTAAGACCATCCAAAGACACGTATCAGATATTTACATGACGATTCATAACAGTAGCAACGTGACAGTTATGAAGTAGCAACGCAAATAACTTTATGGGGGTCACCACCCCATGAGGAGCTGTAGTAAAGGGGCGTGGCGTTAGGAAGGTTGAGCACCACTGCTCTAGGGCTTGCTCACTCCCTGTCTTTTGTGGGAAGTTCCCATGCTGTTCAAATTCACTGGGTGTTTAAGAGGAATGACCCGCCTGAGGCCCAAGCTGCTCATCCAAGGGACGTGGTTACTTCCCTCAGGGCATGAGAAGACTGCTTGGTAAAGTACTCCATCCAGGCTCTGAATGATAGCCCAGTAGACGGAGAAGGTTAACCTCATTGGCCTTCCATGAAGGAGCAGATTAATCCTAGAAAACTGTCTGTTCACGTTTGACCAGGCACATCCCCAATGTGGATGACAAAGTCATTATGACCTCCCAGGTTAACCAGGATCTTTCTCTGTCTCAGTCAAGACTTCTAGAAAGAGATAGTATCTTACGCCAGAGGATCATTCTCAGAGGATTTACCTCTGCTTGCCCTCACCAGAACATCTAATGATTTCAGAGCTGTTTATATTCTCATTTTTGTACCTCAGCATAATAGGCAACTCAGTTATTCTAAGCCTTAATTTTAAGTCATGGGGGAAATGGTTAGGGGTAGACATGAAACAAGATTGGCCATGTGTTGGTATTTGTTGAAATTGTTACATAAGAGTTTATTAGCCTTCTGTCTACTTTTATATATTTGAAATTTTGCATAATTAAAAGTTAGTAACAAATAGGGCTATTGAGTGCTTCAACAGTAGTCACCCCATGCCAGAGTATAGGTAAAGAATGAAAGTTATCTGCTTGGGGTATTAACCTAAGTTAAAATTTAGATATGGATCAGTAAAGTCATTGGCACAGGGTTCATTTTTAAAGTTTCAACACAATTCATGCTTATTATAAGAAAAAAAAAATTCAAGTACAATTAGGGCACACCCCTGTAGATAATTTGATATCTGAAGCCCATTTATGTGGGTATTACCCATAAATGTATGTGCTTCTGCAGCTTAATTTTATTTATTATAATTAATTTTTTATTTTGGCTTTATTGAAACATAATTGTCAAGTAAAATTATAGGATGTTTAAAATGTCATTGTGGTAATTCGAAATTATGTATATGTTGTGTGAAAGGATCTAGTTAAATAACACATCCATTACCTCACATATTTATATATGTATTGTTTTGTTTTTTGGAGGAGGGGTAAGAAAATTTAAGTTGTACTCTTAGCAAATTTTTTATTTGGTCATGGGAAAAAACAAAGAATCCTGCCATAAACTGCAACACAGCATAAACTGGACCTTATGCCAAGGGCATGATGCTCAGTGAAATAATCCAACAAAGGAAGACAAGTATAGCGGTCCGGCATGGTATCACTTACACATGGAACCTTAAATAAATAAATAAATACAAATGAAAGCAGAAAAAGGGTTGGCAGGGTCTAGGGGAGGTGAGGAAAATAGGAAGAAGTTAGCAAAAGGATAGGGTACAGCTTTCTGCCATAGGATGAATACGGTCTGAGGATCTAATGTAAAACATAGTAACTATAGTTGAGAGAGAGCTTAATTTTAGACTTGTTTTCTTTTGCTCTGTTTTTGTTCATTTGATTGTTTTGATTTCTTTTCAAGTGAGACTATATTACCATATTTTTCATCAGGTTTTTAAAAGACCTTTGTTCAAATATAATTTTATGTCATAAAATTCCCCAATACTAAGCGTACAATGCAATGATTTTTAGTAAATTTACAGTGCTGTATAACCATCACCACAATTCAGTTTTAGAACATTTTCATCATGTCAGTAAAATCCCTCCTGCCTGTTTGCAGTCAGACCCCATTATCACTCCCAGTCCAAGGCAGCTACTAATCTACTTTCTCTATAGATTCACTTTTTCTGAACATTTTGTATAACTGGAATCATAGAGTATATAATCTTTTACATCTGGCTTCCTTCACTTAGCATAACGTTTTGAGGCTCATCTATGCTATAATGTGTATCAGTAGTTCATTCTCCTTTATTGCTGAATAGTGTTTCATGGAATGGATATACCATATTTTATTTACCCATTCACCAGTTAATGGAAACTTGCTTCCAGTTTTTAGCTGTTATTAATAATGCAGCCATTAACATCCACATACAAACCTTTGAGTGGACATAGGTTTTCATTTCTCTTTCTAGATACCTAGGAATAACTTGCTGGGTATACAGAAAATTATTGATTAGTTTTTTGTTTGTTTGTTCCAAAGCTGATGCTTTTATTATTATCCAGAAAACAGAGTGGGTTCTCAGCAAAATGATTAGATATATTTGCAGCTAGTAGTATAAGGCTGTCAAACAATTCTCTTTTTAAAGCAATAACCAGACATGATTTACCCTCTGAACAGCTTCGAAATGCCAATAACTTCACCTGTGTTGGTATTACCTGCCATATTCCATCTGAGCTGATGAGAAAGAATTCAGTACTAATAATCCCAAGTAAAAGAAAAAAGTACTAGGAATAGAAGGATGCTCCAACAATACTTATAGGTTAAGTATAAGAGAAAATAACGTATAGATAAAAAATGAACTCTTTTCTAGGGGATGTCAGAAGGCTAGCACAGATTGAGCCAAATCTCCTCAGCTTCTGCATTTATTGCTCAGTTTTTGGTGTTTATCTTTCTTTTTTAAATAAATTTTTATTGATCAATTATAATTGACATACAATAGTATATTAGTTTCAGGTGTATAACATAGTGATTAGATATGTATATAATTTATGAAGTGATCACCCTGATAAATCCAGTACCCATCTGATACCATACATAGTTATTATAATATTATTGACTGTATTTCTTACACTATACTTGATGGACACCCAAGTTACCTTCATACCTTGATGATTGTAAATAATGGTGCAATGACACAATATGGATGCACATATCCCTTCAAAGTAGGGTTTTGGTTTTCTACTGTTAAATACCAGGAAGCAAGATTACTGGGTCTTTCTTTGTCTCTTGTTATAGCCTTTGTTTTAAAGTCCCTTTGGTCTGGTATAAGTGTTGTTACCCCAGCTCTTTTTTTTTTTTTTTCTATTTTCATGAAATACCTTTTATCACTTTCAGTTCATGTGTCTTTCAATTTGAATTGAGTCTCTTGTAGGCAGCATATGTAAGGATCTTGTTTTCTTATCCATTCAGACACCCTGTCATTTGATGGTACCATTTAATCCATTTACATTCAAAGTAGTTATTGATAGATATATGTTATTGCCATTTTATTATTCTTTTATATTGTTTTTGGTTTTGTTTCTTTTTTGTTTGTGTTCTGTTTTGGGGGGGGGTTGTTGTTGTTTTGTTTTTGTTTTTGTTTTTGTCTTTGTTTTGGTCTCAAAGAAGTCTAAGATTCCTTGTAGTACTGGGTTGGTGGTGAACTCCTTCAGTTTTTCTTGTCTGGGAAGCTCTTTATCTGTCCTTTGATCCTAAATGATAGCTTTGCTGGGTAATGTAATCCTGGTTTTAGGTCCTTGCTTTTCATTGCCTTCAATATTTCATGCCAATCCCTTCTGGCATACAAAGTTTCTGTTGAGAAATCAACTGATAGTCTTATGATAGCTCCCTTGCAGGTAACCAACTGCTTTTCTTTTGTGGCTTTTAACAGTCTCTTTCACTCTCTCTCTCTCTCTCTCTCTCTCTCGTTTTAACTTTTGACCTTCTAATTTGATGTGTCTTAATGTGGGCCTCGTTGGGTTTATCTTCTTTGGAACTCTGCATTTCCTGGGCTTCAGTATCCATTTCCTTCACCAGATTTTGGAATTTTTAGTCATTATTTTTTCAAATAGGCTTTTTAATTTCTTACTGTCTCTCTTCTTCTGGTACAACAGTGATGTAAATGTTGGTATGCTTGATGTTGTTCCAGAGGCCTCTTAAACTAGCCTCAATTTTTTGGATTCATTTTGTTTTTTTTCCTGTTCTGATTTTGTGTTTTCTGCTACCTTGACTTGTAAATTGCTGATTCAGTCTTCTGCTTCATCTAATCTACTGTCAATTCCCTCTAATATATTCTTTATTTCACTTATTGCATTCTTTATTTCTAACTGGTTCTTGTTTATGTCTTCTATCTGCATTGTTATGTTTCCTATCTTTGTTAAAGTTCCACTGAGTTCATCTACTCTTCCCCTGGGTTCACTGAGCATTTTTATAATCAGTGTTTTGAACTCTGTATCTAGTAGTTCTCCATTTTTTTTAGTTCTTTTTCTGGAGCTTTGTTCTTTTCTTTCATTTGGGACATGTTTTCTTTTCTCTCCCCATTTTTGCTGCCTCCCTGTATTTGTTTTTATGTATCAGGTAGGACTGCTATGCCTCCTGGTCTTAGTAGAGTGGTCATATGTAGTAGGTGTCCCAATGGGACCCAGGGGTACAGTCTCCCTGGTCACCTGAGCTGTGTGCTCCAGATGTATTCTTGTGTGAGTTGTGTGTGCCCTTCTGTTGTAGTTGAGCCTTGGTTGCTGTTGGCACATCAGTGAGAGGGATTGACCCTCAGGTGGATTGGTTCTTATGAGTAGCCATGACTACAATGGAGGAGCTCTTATGCAGAGAGTAACCCTATGAGCAGGATTCACTCTAGCAGAGCTGTAGTTCCTGCTCAGTCTGCCTTTTAAGTGTGTCACCTGGAGGAAGCAGGTTTACTCTGGTTTGATCTGAAGCCAGCCACCAGACATGCCAGCCCTGGGTCCTTCTGGGAGAGGCCCCATTGCAGGCCAATCAGCTGCAGCCTATGCTCTGCCCAGGTATACCTGGCATAAGCCAGAAAGTAATCTACATATGGCAGCCACCCATGCTAGGCTTGGAGATGCCATGGAGAGGACAAGCAGTGAACCAAGACCAGCTACCACTAGTGTGGGCTTGGGGCTGCTCAGCACGAGATATGGGGCATGCTGATTCAGATGCTATTTGTTTGGGCTTTGTGAATCTTTGAGAGATTTCAGGAAAGTCTAAAGCATGAGCCAAAATAAGCCATTTGTATGGAAAAGCCACTGGCTTGGGTGGGTCCACAGTTTGGGAGAGGCAAGTCTCAGGGAATTACCAGGACCTGGTGAATGAACAGTGTTAGGTTGATGGGAGACTCAGATATGGTGGCTGCCTCTGTCTGACGCTGGGAGAGTGCAGGGCTCAACAAAAAAAAGAATAGATTCTCCCAGCACTTCTGTCTGGGAAAAAGGTTCTCCTCCAGCCCTCACCCTGAAGCCAGACAATTCAGCTTCTTCCCATATGTTCCTGGTGCATTTTGGGCTGCTACCCCAGCATTGGAGCTTAATGTGAGTGAATACATCAGCAAGTAAGTCCATGTGTAGTTCCTTAAGAAGAGTGCCTAGGACTCCAGCTGCTGTCATTCTCTCTCAGCCAGAAGTTGTAGGGAATTCTCTTGTCAGCATTGGGACCCTGGTGGACTGACAAGTCTACTGTGGGGCTAAAAATGCTCACTCCTCAGGGAGTGCTCTGCAACCAAGATATTCCTCCAGAGTTTTAACTGCCACATGCAGCTGTGGGGCCACTTCTGTTTCTCCTAGCAGTCTCAAGGTGGCTTCTTCTTTATATCCTTAGTTGTAGAACTTCTGTTCAGCTGGTTGTTTTGTAGTTTATTTGTAATTTTGATGTGGTCATGAGAGGAGCAAGCACAGCATTTACCTACTCAGCCATCTTGATGAGAAATCTAATGTTTAACTTTTTAAAAGATACTTCTAAACTACTTTCCAAAGTGGCTATAGCATTTTACATTGCCCCAGTAATGTATGAGGGTTCTAATTTCTTCATATCCTCACCAACATTTTTATTGTCTTTTTTTTAGTTGTAGCTATTCTTGTGGATATGAAGTGATATCTTCACTGTGGTTTTAATGTACATTTTCCTAATGACTACTGATATTGATCATCTTTTCATGTGGTATTTGCCATTTGTAGGTCTTCTTTGATGAAATACTGTTCAAATCTTTTGCCTCCTTTTTAATTGGATGGTTTATGTTCTTATGATTGACTTTTAAGTGTTCTATATATAGGATCCAGCAGAAGTATGATTTTATTATAAAATCATAATCATACATGCTTATGGTTATACAAATAATGCCCTTATTTAGGACCTGGTAATCTATACCAAATCTTTTATTATAAAATTGTAACTCAAATCTGGTCATTACTTCTGCCGGACCCTCCATATAACTAAACATACATCCTTTATTGAGTATGTGATTTGCAGATCTTTTCTCTCAGTCAGTGGCTTGATTTTTCATATTTATAATAGTGTCTTTTAATTTTCTTAAGTACAAAGTTTTTAACTTTTATGAAATTGAATTTAATCAATTTTTCCATTTATGGATTGTACTGTTGTTGATGTACCTAAGAACTCTTCGCCTACCCCAAGATCATGGAGACTTTCTTCTAAGTTTTCTTCTAAAAGTTTTAGAATTTTAGCTCTTCCATTTCAGTCTCTGTGATCCATTTAACTTTGGTGTATGAAGTGAAGTAAGAATCTAAATTAATCTTCTTGCATGTGGATATCCAATTGTCCCAGCACCCTTTGTTAAAAAAATACTATCCTTTCCCTATTGAAATACCTTGACACTTTTGTCAAAAATAAACTGAGTGTATATATAAAAGTTGATTTCTGGACTCTATTTGTGTACCTTTGATCCTATGTCACTAACAGATGATCTTGATTACTGTAGTTTTATTGGATGCTTTGAATTGGCAACTGTGAGTCCTCACTAATGTCCTGGCAAATTTCCATGATTACACTTACAATATAGATGAGTAGACAAGAGCCAACTTTTATAATTCCAGATGAGCCTTATGGAGGCAGAGGGAAGAACTGGTCACTGCCCTAGCAGAGGAATAAAAAATGCCCCTTTGCATAGACTTGTGGTTTCATGACTTTTTTTATTAGTGGGTTGTTCTTTCAGCAACCTTGCTGAAGCAGACATGAAAATCCATGAAACAGGCATGAAAGAGCCCAGAGTCAGCAAAGATAGATACCACACATCCTTGCATTTATGTTAAGTTCATTTAAGTAACCCACTGGAAAATCTCTGATACACAGAACCTCATCTCCAAGCCTACATGCTGTTTTAAGAAGCACGGGTATTTGGTTTTGTAGGGTTTGGTTGCGGGAGGTGGTTGGTTTGGGGGTTTTTTTTGTAGCTGTGCTTTAGGAAGAGTATTGGAGAAGGGACAAACTAAGAGTTGAACACAAAAGATACCAAAAAGTGAAAAGATGATGCTAAGGGTGAGAGAAGATATGGAAAAAGCATTAAACATTCATATAGATACCTGGATACCTGCTAATATAAGCCATCTGCTTAAGAACCTAAAAGCACTACCGGCAAAACATTTGAGGGCAACTTCCCAGTCTTAGTAAGCTGGGAAGCCAAAACACCAATGACTCCTTCTATTTCTCTTGTGGCTAATGAATCAGATCCAAGGGCAATGCTTTATAATATTCCTTATGAAATTCTAGCTTGTAAGAATCAACCCATTGTTCTAGTCTTCCAGGATCTTTTTGGATTCTGATTCTGATTTGGATTCTGAGCTGAAAATTAATAATTAAGCTGAACAATGATTTCTCACAATGATATCTCTGTGTCCTCACAAAAGTTAAATATTACTTACTATAAAATGAACCCATTAGCCCCATAGCTTCTTAAAAAGATCCTCATCAGGGAATATTAGAGGAAGGTATACAATAACAAAATACTCTCCATCTAACCAGGCTTCTCAGTTTTGGAGTGGAGATTTACAGATAAACTGGGGAGGAGGCTAGACTGATCCATGTGGGAAATGGACCAGACCTGGAGACATTAGTATGAACTCATGTTTAGCTTAATATGGACAAAGATGGTTTCATAGAGAACGATTTATAGATCTGTATTTATACAAAGATTAGTATACACACAGAGATATTTCTGTGCCCTGTCAGCTGAGAGGACCGAAAAAAAAGGACACACCAGTAACAACAAGCACACCTTCGTCCAGATTTTGGTTTCTAATACTGTTCTTCAGCAAAAGAAAAAAATGCCTTTTCAGAGAAATGGCTGATTCTAGGATTGGGGCAGGAGATAGCCAAGATGAACCTGAGTATTTTATAGTGCCAGAAAGTATGGAAGTGCTCAAAAAGAGAAAAATGAATGGAGGAATGTCAAAGGATCACAGCAGCCAACTGGGAGATTTCCCAGTGGCCAAACCTAGAACAATTTGAGTGAAACAATAAATGAAGTAACATTGGGTTATAACTCAAAGTATAAAATAAATATTTATGAGTTCATACTGATATAAATAAATTAATAAAAGTAGGAGAAGAGATAAACATCCCACACAGAGGAATTCCAAATAATTTATGTAGATATTTCATCCTTGAGGATAAATATCCTCCAATTTTTTAGATGTGGGCCGTACATAATGACTTTCTTCCAAAGAATGCAGTAGAAACGGGGGAGGGGAGTAATGGTACAACGGAGACACCTGACAAACACTACTTCAGCCTGGTAATCAAGGTCAAATCAACAGTCATAAATCATATTGACAGACTATACTCTTGATATTATATGATGAAAATGACACTTTACCTCTGTGATCTTCTCCCTCAAACTTGTAAACTCAGTCTTATTATGAGAAAAACACTAAACACATTCCCATAGTGGGGCATTCTACAAAATAGCTCAATACTCCCCCAAAAAGGTCAAGGTCCTCAAAATCAAGGAAATTCATAGAAACTACCCCAGCCAAGAGGAGCCCAAGGAGACACAGCAAATAAATGTAAGGTGGTACCCTGAATAAGGTCCTGGAAAAGAAAAAAGACAGTAGGTAAAAGCTAAGGAAATATAAATGAAGTGTGGAGTTTAGTTAATAGTAATTTACCAATATTGGTTCATTAATTATATAAAATATTCCATAATAATGGAAGATATTAATAATAGGGGAAATTGGGTATAGGACATGTGAGCAGGCTCTGTACTAGCTTCTCAATTTCTCTGTAAATCTGAAATGGTTCTGCAAAATAAAGTTTATTTAAAAGGAAAGCCAAAATCACTACCAATTCTGAAAAACTTTAAAGAGTTAGTATCAATTATCTGGAAAATTTGTTTGTGAGGAAACCTTATTCCTTTGTGATGATGGATAAGTGAACCATAACCATTGTTGAATTATCTGCCCCTCTGAGCAAGTTAATGTTTCTAAGAGGAGAAAGAGGGAGGTGGGGAGTAGGGGAAAGAAAAAGTACATGGGTGTGTGCTTAAACAAGAGGAAGAAGTGAACTTTAAGTTGTTGAAAGCTTGGAGTAGAATTTAATTTATAAGCAGTTCCACCAGAGATGTGAGAGGACTTTTGTTGTCGTTGTTGTTAAAGAGAAAAACTAGTTTCAAGCATTATTAAGCTTTTTCCCCTCCCAGAAGCTAAGAAAACCATCTGTGAGAACCTGTTTGCATGTTTGTTTTCTACAATAAAATGCAAAATACTTCTTCCTGTTAGCGGATGATACCATATGTCTCACCCTGTAACAAAATCAGCATGTTTATTAATGAACCCAATCAGAGGCAAAGATTTAGAAAGATTTAAGGAACTGAATTTTCCATTCACTATCTCAGCAAAAGAAACTTCTGGTTAGACATCACTGTGATTGGAAAATAGAAGCTTTGGTTTTGCTTTGAAATCAGTTGGCAGAAGAAAGAGAGCAGGAGGAGAGGCCTTGGACAATTTTTTGTAAAAAAAATGTTTGCATTTAAGAATGGCCCTTCCTGTCTGATAATTTCCCTACTGATTTATCCACAGTTTTTATGTGATTGATATTTAATTTGATCAGTTTCCTTTTTCCAGACAGACTAATTAAAGTGCGTGGTAGCCCAAAGCCCCCATATCTGAATTCAGTGATAGGCCCGTGGGCTTCTGGGAGTGACAGGAAGTAGATGAAGCAGTTTCAGCCATATTGGCAAAGCAGCCCATGGTACCAGTGATGGACAGGTGTGAGTGTTCCAGTGCCCACCTTCCTTGACAGTCCTGTTGACCATCAGAATAATCAAGTAGATTGGTGGCACTAGGTGTGGCACAGTGCTTTAGAAACAAAGAAGTCCACCCCATCACCCACGAGACTGTAGTTCCAGTATTGGTGCTGCCCCAAGGGAGGCAAGAAGCCTGCTGCACAAGCCCCTCTGGAGGCCCCTGTTGGCTCGTCTGATCAATGAGGACATCCGCTCTGCCGCTCTTTTGTTTCTGAACTTGTGGAAGAGTGGATTTGGCAGCAGAGACCATACCCTGTGGGAGTCTTGACAGCCAGACACTGGGCAGATCATAGGGTAGATATTCTGCTCTGGTAATTCCGCCAAATCTTCTTTGTACGTGATGGTGTAGACAGAGCCCTGCACACTGGTTCTCATGTCATTGCATTCATTTTTCATGTGCTGTGGCTTCTTAGAACTCGTAAAGTGAAGCCTTACCCAGGGCACAACTTCAAGGGGGAAAAGTGAGTGATGAGTCCTTGGAAGGGCAAGGGCTGTGGAGCCCCCTGCAGCTGGGCCAGAATAACCCCTGTACCTTCTTCTCAGGGTCTTTTGACAGCACTTTTGTGGTATAGTCACGAAACGTACAGATCTCAATGAGAAAGCTAAGCATGTGTCACCTCTGTCCTTGTAGACCACTCAGAAAAGTGTCTCCTTGTACTCATGAGCTAGAGCCAGTGAGAACCGGGAGGCAGTGTGGGCAGCTTTGGTGACTATAGAAAAACTGTTTTATATTTGGAGGCATGGGCTAGGACAGGGCAGATAGAGCTAATATTTACAAGCTAATGATTTTTGAAAAGGATTTTTGAGATTGTATTGGGATTCCCCATGAAAAGGCCTTTTGACTATTCAACTGCCCCCTCTCTGGGATGGAAACTTCTCAGTAGCTCCCAACCCAACCAAGTTCCCCAAACACCCTGCCATCCAAGGAAAAATACACACATACCAGCAAACCATTATGTCCTGGAGGAGGATTCTTTGTCCCCTGGGTACTCTGGTACCACCTCAGATTTCTCTTACTTCTGCGACTTTCTCTCTCCCCAAAGGAGCTAGCCTGCAGGTAGAGGGGTCAGGAAGATGCTTAGGAACAAAGTGTGCTGCCCAGTGTGGCCGGGCCAGAGGGAAGCCAGGGGCTATCGAGGCTGAGAAGCTGTCTAGGAGCCAGGGTTGCATGGCTGATAAAAGAAGCCCACCTAACCACGGATGGTCTGAGTTCCCAGGTGACCATCCAGGGGAAGCCCAGATGGACAGCAATCAACTGTCACATTACACAGCCGGCCTCCAGTGATGAGAGGCTGTACCAAGGAGACGGGTTGAAGCTTTGAGCCCATTTTAATTGATTATGTTCAGTTGCAGCATTGTAGAATTTTTTGGATTAATTCAGTAAATATTCACTGGATTCCTGGTCTTGACACTGGTACTGTGAATGCCGAGATGGATAAAATATGTCCCTTACCTAATGGAGAAACAAGTATGAACAATTAAATGTCATTCATTATGATAGATACTAGATGACCTGAAAAGAACAGTAGAGATTGAACAGGGATGGAGTGTCGAAAACGAGTAGTTAGAATAGTACAATCCATCTTCCCTAGTCACAAACCAGTCACCACCCACATCCTGCTGGAGGACGCATTCCTGTGAGCTCATCAGGGCAGCATTCCCATTCTCCTTAGGAATGGTAAACAGCGTGACTAGAGAAAACGAATCAATGAACAAGTAAGTTTAGAAAATGGTGGGTTAAATAAAGTTAGACATTTACTCTCATTGAGACATTGTTTTTAACTGTATGACTTCTCAGAGCCTTAAGTATGTTAAACATATTTAGCGACTATTTCCAGAGAAGGATGTGGTACTGAGGGTTTTGACTTGGCAACCTATCCCACAGAGTATCTCCTTGGACCTGGGGCCCTTGTCCTTGGACCTGGCACAGTGTCCTCTCCTCTCTTTACTTTTCTCTTAAGCTCTGGATCCACATTACCAGGTTCTCACCAGGTATCTGTGTAATGATCTCAAACTCAACACTAGTTCATTGAACTCTTGACCATTCTTGATACCCTACTCCTTTGTAACTGAATGCCATTGTAAGTGCTGCTGGTGAACTCCTGCCCATCCTTCAGAACCCAGTGTAAATGTCTCCTCCTTGCTTACTTCCTCCCTGTGCTCCCAGAGAACCTTGCACCTACATCCAGCATGTCACTTCTCACAGTGGCATTGTGGCTATTGGTATGGGCTTTATGAAGTCAAGGACTCTGCCTTACCTGTGTTTAAATTCTCATTGAGCAGAGTGTAGGGCATGTGGTAAGTCTGTTAAATTGGATGCATATCTCCCATTCTAGTCATGCCTGTGCATCAGAGGGGAGTTTCATCTTTAATGCCACATCTGGTTTTACTCCAGAGGCCTGACCCTGCTGGTGCAGACTTTTGTTCTTTTCCCTGCTGGTGAGGGCTTGCAAGCTCCCACCTCAGGGACTCCAGAAGGGGTCCTGGCTGTCGTCACCCCTTGGCTCTCAGCTGGCCTGTGCTCCCAGCACACAGCCCTAGACTTTTGAGGTGAGCAGGAGGCCCACCATCTCCTATCTGGCTTGGTTGAGTCATTTTGATATTCTGGTGGCATAGGCGGGCTTGTTATTGAGCACATGCTTTGCAGATTAGCCTGTTTGTATAGCCAATCGAACATGTGCTCCATTAAAAATTAAAGCATCCTGTTTTAAGGATGGAGCAGGAGACATCAGCTGCCACTGTGCAGCAGACATGCAAAGCCCCAGAGCCCATTACCATAGGTTACAGCACATGTTAATCAGTGCCAGCGCAGTTAAATAATGCAGCTTGTACAGATGGAAGCGACTACATCTCTTCACAGATGTGTCCTCAAGTCCCGGAGGTGGCTGCATCACAGGAGTTGTCGGGAGCAGTCAGATCCGATGCTGACTGTCAATATCACCTTTTGTGTAGCTGTGCATCCACAGCCAGCTGAGAGGCGATGATGAGGATGACTCCAGGCCCTACTCCAGCCGCCCTTCCAGAAGCTGGAGCCGAATGTGTGTGAGGCTCATGGAAAGCAGGGCTATTTTGCTAAGTAGCCAAGAACACCCAAAGTACAGTTCCGAGTCTATTCCATGAAACCTTCCCCAGCTGCACCCTGTTGGAGGCGTCCAAGCAGGTGGAGAGCGAGTGTGCCCACCTCCAGTCTTTACTGTGCTCTGGTTGTTGGCAGGCAAGAATTCATGTGTTCTCCTTCCCTGGTTTCCACAAGTGCAGGGACACCTCACTGGATGAGAAGCCAGAGTTCCCACAGCTCCTACTGTGCAGACACTGCTCAGTTCTGATGTGTTGTCCCCAAGCCCATGCTCTTGGTTCTCTGGTCCAGGTGTCCCTACTCCTGAACGGGCACTCTATGTAAAATTAAGGAGCACATCACATTTGTGCTGTGAGCAGTAAGAAGCAACCAGTGATAGCAGGGAAAGGCCAAGCTGCTACAACCAGCCTGCTCCCCAGGTCCTCGTAGGCCTTTTACTAGCAGCTTGGCTTTGGTTTGGTTTGGTTTTTGAGAGGGGCGGGGCTTTCGGTGACATGCATCACTGACATTCACATTCACCCCTGGGAGCGTGACATTTCATTACTATCAGTAACAGGTACAATTACTGAGCCAATAATGGTATCCTCTGTTACCAAGAGAAAATCAAATTAAGTTTAAGGTAATCAAGTATGGGAAAATTTTTAATAGAGAAGCAGGGGAGATGTTTTTGATATAGTTCAATGTTTTACTTCAAGGTGTAAGCTCAGCTTTCTAAAACATACACTGCTGCAGTACAGCCCATTCCTGAGTACTATCGAATGTGTGAGTTAAAAATGTAGCAATGAGAAAAATAGGAAAAAAGTGTATTTATCTTATTTTCTTTCTAGATTTGTTGAACTGTGCTGTATTCTGCATTCCTGAGTAGAGCAAACGTCTTGTCGTGAATGTAACATGTTGCTATGTGTAAGTGCCCTTGTAGAAAGGAGTCTTCTTGCCGGCCTCTGCTTACCATTCTTCTGTCTTACGTATAGAGACGTCATTCTTCCTTCATCTTCAAAAATCCGCTTTGAAAGCCATGCATCAGATGGTATCATTCCTGCCCTTTCTTATCTACTGTTCTCCCCCTCATCTGTTGAAGACTTTGGCTTCTGACTCACCCCTTGTTTCCACTGAGACTCAGCTTCACAGGGCAGCCCAGCTGAGCCTCAGGCCTCTCAACTCCTGACCCCCGTATTCCCACTGTCACACCTTTCATTTTGTCACTACCAGTATTGATAACAGTTTGAAAACTATGATTCCCAAATCACTGGAAGCAAGGGGGTCAAGGAACTGGGAATCCGGGATGCTCAAAACCTTCCAGGGTCTTCTCCTCACATTTAGAACCAAGGTCCTTCCCAGAGTCTGACATGTGCCTACTGCTCAATCATCGCCCGCCACTCCTCTCAGCCACACTGCCCACTACTCTGTCCTTCCAACAAGCTGAGCCAGTTTGCACCTCAGAGGTTTGTTCCAGCTGCCTGAATGCGCTGCCCCCCTTAATAGGGTCACTTGGCTTGTTCCCTCACTTCATTCAGGTCACTCTATTCAAATGTCATCTCCTCAGAGAGGCCTTTTCTCACTACTGTATAACACAACAGTGTCTCCACAGCCAAGTCACTTGTATCTCCTTAACCTGCTTTGCTTTTCTTCATAGCACTTGGCCAGCATACACACACACACACACACACACACACACACACACACACACACACACACACACACACACACACACACACACACACACACACACACACACACACACACACACACACACACACACACACACACACACACACACACACACACACACACACACACACACACACACACACACACACACACACACACACACACACACACACACAC
>PVJL010000477.1:71476-148068 GCA_004026885.1 Lyroderma lyra | reverse complement strand
GACATACACACACACACACAGACTCTCTCTCTCTCTCTCTCTCTCTCTCTTATTCATTGCCTGTTACCTCCATTGGAAGACAGGGATTCTGGCTGTTGAGTTTACCACTATACCCCATGTACCTCTAATGGTCTTTCATTGGAGAAATAATTAGTTGAAAGGTTGAATGAATGAAGCAATATGTTTAGACTGAAAGCAGATTTTGGAATTGGGGTTTCAAGAAGACATGGTCATTTATAAAACTTTCTAGTAAACATTCTAGCAGAAACATTTTTTTCAACTTTATAAATGAGCAAATTTCAGTTCCTAGAAGATGCCCTTTGGTGCCAAGAATTTGGGAAATCAGAAGAATTTATTTTCCTAATATTTTGTGAAATCAGAGCTAGAGTATTTCCAGCTGTGAGACTTAAGGCTAGCCTCACATATGTCCCCCCCACCCCCCGGCCATTCCTATTTTACTTCACTGATAGATTTCTTTCCTCTTTTGTTTTTGCCAACAAAAACAAATATTTTTTTTAACTTCTGATTTTTTGCTCTAGGATTTGAGGACTGAAACAAGGTTTTGTCATCCCACACCAGGCAAATACAGTTGATGTTTTTAAAGGATTGGGTTATATACTTGAAAGCAGCAGAATGGGACAAAAGGTTGGAAGCATAGCCTGAAGTGCCAGTTATGCCAAAGGGACTCCTCTCTGAAGTGCTGTGGACATTTCTTTCTCTTTATTTTTTAGGATTTAAATCATGGTATTGGTCCCCTATACTTAGACAACTCAGACCCTAAAAATATTTTAATAGTTTGGGTCTGTGAGCAAAAGTGAGATAAAATGGTTCTTTTTCACTGCCTGGGTTAGGAAGAAAAGTCCCAAACCGAAGGGAGACTATCATTGTCATGTAATAATTTAATCTTTCTTCAGTCTTTATTCTCCCTTTCTTAATCTTATCATATGAGACCAGAGAAGTTCCCTCTCCAAATTTTCCACTTGGCCTCTTTCTTGTTTTACCACTAAGAGCTGAATTCCTTCTCTCAAACAGTCCATCACCAAGGCCCTTGCTCTGAAGATTGTGTATACCTTCTGGCCAGTTGGGATGGTTTTGGCTGCAAGTAACAAAATAGCTAACCAAAAATGGCCATAAAAAGGGGTATTCCATTAATTATCTTACAAAATGAGATGTCCAGAGGTAGCAAGATGAGATTTGGACTGACTTCTTTAAGGGTCTTTTGGCTTCACCTTCTGTTAATAAGGTGGCTGCCACAGCTACAAGCATTGCATCTCTATCCCATATACAGAAGGGAAGGAAGGAAGGGAGGGAGGAATGGAGGGAAGAAAGGAAGAGAGAAAAGAAGACAAACCTACTCCTTCATTGTGTGTTTCTTTTTATGAGGAAGGAAAATCCTTTGCAGAGCCCCTACAGCAGGCTGCTTCTTACATCTCGTTAATGATCTAGCTAGAACGAGGTCACATGACTACCAAAACCAGTCACTAGCAAAGACAGACTCCTTTAGAACACTTGAGCATCTTCTGGGCTGGACGCATGACTGTCTGATATCTGAACAAAGATGAGGTTTTCTAGTAACAGAGAGGGGAAACGCTGCTGGAGAGATCACCAGCTCTGCTATGGTGAAGCTTCTATATCAGTACAGCCTGTCACTTCTACTGGGAAAAACACACTCCAAGTTCAGTGGTAGATTAGCTCAGGGTCTGTTTTGATAGGCTAGAATATTATAAAGCATTTCTAAGTCATCTTAAAACACTTGCTCAGTTATGTCAGCACTGCTAATTGATATACCTCTAGGATAGCACTTACAACGCAGCATCGCAATTCTATGTCTGCATGTCACCAGGCCTCTGAGTTCCTCTTTGTGTCCAGAGCATAGGACAATGCCTAGAACTTAATAGAGATGGAGGCTCACCCAAGTGTTTGCTGAATGAATGAAAAAATGAACGAACGAATGAATGAATGAATGAACAAACAATAAGCAAAACATGAGTACAATATTCTTGAAGTCATGCTTATAAAGAACGGTTGAAATAATTATAAATGTTTACCTAGAAAATGAATGAACAAGGAAATAATAACTAAGGAGTTTTTGAAGTTGTGGCCTATGAACTGTTAAAATGATGATTAATGGGGGACTTCCCTGGTGGTGACAGCTAAGCTTCAGTGCTGTCAACGCCGCGGCCTGGGTTCAATTCCCAGCCAGGGAACTACCCCCCCCCCAAAAAAAAAAAAATGATGATAAATGTTTACTTGGACAAAAAAAGATTTGAGGAACACAACTTTTGGAAATGCAGTGCTTAAAATCCTTTCAAGTGAAAGAGATTAGTTAGAATCACCTTGTGGGATCTCTGAGGGTAGAGCTTGGAATAGTGAGTTGAAACAACAAGGGGACAGAAAGCTCTTGTACTGAGCTAAAATCTACAAGTGGAGCTGTGTGAAATTAAATGAACTGCCTCAGGAAAGAATGAGCATGCCATCACCAAGCACAGAGCGACTGGGCACTTGGAGGTTATTATAAAGCAGGGGTTGGGGGGGGGGTTCCATTTATTATTGCAAATTGGACCAAATGATGCTTTTTCTCTGATGTAACTGTGGGCACTCCCTAGCAGTGATGGGATTCTCTGAAATTTTAAGAAACAAAAACACTAAATGTTAAAATGAAAGCAATAGTAGTTATTTCCAAAGAAGTGAGAGATTTTATGATGCTATAAAGCAGCTTTGAGTAATCTCACCTGTATTTATTATTCCCAATCGCTATTCTGTTGAGCTCAGTTTTTTGATAGGAGAAATGCTTTAAAAAGAAAAAGACATTATTTAGTTCTCACTGTTTTTGTCTGTCTTAATGGGATCTGCTTCTAACTTCAGCACATTATCTTATATATATATTATTCATATTCACCTTGTATACTCTTGATGTAATTGGGTAGAGAATAAAGAGGCGTGGTCAGCCTTGGGGTAGGGGCGTGGCCTGGGGTCCACCTGTATTCTTTGGCATGGACTGTCTCACTACTCACCTGCAGAACTGAAAGTGAGAGAGAAGAGATGGGAATTGAGGAACTGGGGCATCACTGAGTCTTGTAATTACAGTGAGGAAGGGTACTGTGTATGCATATTCCCTCAGTGAAACAGGTATTCTGCCCTTAAAATGGGAATTATAGACGATTTCAGATCAATGGCCTCTACTTACTTTATATCGCTGTGGTATTTTTCCCCACATTTAACCACCCTGTGATATAGAAAGCTTGCTCACCCTTGAAAAAAATCAAAATGCATATAAATTTTCTGAAATAAGCCCCTTTCTGGAAGTATTTTGCGGTTAGTTTCAAAATGTAATATCCTGAGGAAGGTTTAGGTTGGCTTTTTATTTTAATATATAATAAAAAAGTAAAATCACTGTGCAATGAGTGATTTTACTTCCATTAGCCTAATGTCTTTGTGGTTTCATTCGAGGTCACTAGTGGATTATTTTTCTTGCATTATTTCATCAACTGTCAGTTTTATTAATATAATGTAATTCATTCAGTGCTGAGATTTTTAAAAGACATCACTATATGCTCAGAAGGCAGTTTTTTTGAAGTTTATTGAGATGATTTTAGGGTGTCAGACTGCCTCAGTTGTCCTCATGCTAGTGTCTGAAGGGTCACTATGGATTGCACACACTCTGGGATGCTCGGGTGGTTATTCATGCCTGTGTTTTCATACCCAACACATATAAATATATCTGCATCTTCTTTATTATCATCTTTTGAAAGACTGTGGCTTGGCTATGGAGTGTGCAGTTGTGTTTACAGTATACATGATATATATCGTATGTAACACTAATAGTAACCTTTTTAAGGAAGTTTATTTCAAGCTTTATTAATATATTCACTCTTGGGCTTTGTACATTAATGCAATGAATTTATATTTGCATATATAGTAGATTTCATTCAGGAAATCACTTGAAAAACATCAGTTGTTAAACACCACCTATACACATCTTGTTAGTCCCTAGAAACTAGAAATTCTCTGCTCTTGAACTTGAATAAATGATTGAGACCTATGGAAGCATCTAGAAAATAGGTTCATTAGTTTGCTTTTTGAATATGAGGATGATTTTTAAATGTTAAAAAAATAGACCTCTACATAGTACTAGCTATACATTTATTAATACATCTTATAATTTAAAAAATATAAAAAGCATTTATTGAACTACATTTGGATAAAATGATATGATGTCTGGGTTTTGTTTTAAAATTTTCTGGAAATGTGGAAGTAGTGGGAATGGATAGGATGTAGGTAAAACAAGGTGGCTGTGAGTTGATAGAATTGTGGAAGCTGAGTGATGGTAGATGGGTTTTATTATGCAATTCTCTCAACTTTTATGTGTATTTGAAATTACCCATTATTTTAAAAAGACATAAGAAATAAAGGTTACTGTGAATTAAGCTGTATTTTTAAAAGGGAAATGTATTTTAATAATCACTGAAGTATCTCTGTATGTTTAGAAAATAACAATACTGGTAACCCCCATATAATATGGTTATTAGTTTCCTGAAAATGCCATGTTATATGAAGCTATGTTATACGAAACAAAGAACTAGTAAAAATCAGGGGGGTTAGGTTCCAAAAATTAAAAAAAAAAACATTCTATTATGTTTTTATAATTAAGAGAAATGCCTTTACTAAAGCAATTTTCACCAAAAATTTAATACATATTAAATAATGTTTTATTCACTTTACTGCTGAGCACCATTAACTGAGGGCATTTTCTTTTTGATAAGGTATCTTCATCCTCTGAACTTTCTTCATCATAATCTTGACTTCTATACTTTTTGCAAAAAAAAAACAAAACAAAAAAAACCTGTTATTTTAGATTGCTTGCTTTTAGCTGAGAGATCTTTATAAATTTCGTTATTTGGTGCTAAGCACTTGTGAAGTTCTCTCTTAAACTTTATGCTTCTTTCAATGGAAGGATCTTCATTTAGGAAATGTAGCTCCGGCTGTTTGGTTAAGTCTAGCCTTAAGCGTTGAGCTTTTATTATGTTCCATATTGTTCGAGGATTTCCCTAATTTCGAATGAGATATTTTTTTTGCTCTTAAAAGCTCTTATTACACTCCATGTTGTTCGGGGATTTCTCTAATTCTCAAACCGTGTTAGAGTGAAACCCTGTGCTAAGATGCCCTGTTGTATGAGGTTTTCCTCCCCAGTTCTCAAACCGTGTTATAGAAGTGCCATGTTATACGCAGGAGACCTGTAGTTGCATGACAGTGGCATGTGATTTATTGAGGCTGCAGACAGAAGTTGGTGCACATGGATGCTAGAACCCCTTTGTAACTGTTAGCATGCAATAGATGCTGTAACTGTTAGCATGCAATAGATGAGCAAATTCAAGGCAGCTTGATGCATACTATGTACACAACCATTGCCTGCATTCCAAGGAATGTGAACCTGGACTGTAGCAGTGTGCATGTAGCTTCGTTACTGTACTGCTGCTATGTTGCTTAGAAAAGGTAGTGTCCTGTAGAAGAAAACGGTGCTGACACATAAGCAGTGATAACCTTTAACACAGAGTACATAAGGCTGACACATGTTGGAAAGTCTAGAATAGAAAATAAATAACCTAATTGATTCATAAACTCAGGAACCTCCAAATCATAACAGTTTTACTTTATCAGCTTCCGCCAAGTTTGCCAATGCCCAATTACCAATGCCTTCCTTTCCTGGTCTCAGTTATGTTGGTCTATTCCTTCTGTCTCCTCAAGCAGAAATTTTTTATTATTAAACCTATTGGCGTGACATTAGTGAAATGATATACATTTCAAGTGTACAGTTCTATAATACATCATCAATGTCGGACATGCCTGAGCATCTCCAACCTATGGCCCAGGATGACTTTGAATACAGCTTAACAAAATTCTTTAAAAATTATGAGGTTTTTTTGCAACCTTTTTTAAAACTCATCAGCTATCATTAGTGTTAGTGTATTTTATGCGTGACCCAAAACAGTTGTCCTTCCAGTGTGGCCCAGGGAGCCAAACGGTTGGACACCACTGAAATATGAGCTCTGACAATTAAGTTTGCAAACTCATCCTAGAAAAAGTACTACTTACCTCATGGCTTAATATCACTATGGTTACCTTTGAAGTAGTCTCTTTGAGAAGCTGTGCACCAATGCCAATGCATAGTCCACCCTTCAAGCAATTTTGGAACTCTTTTTCTGGAATGGCCATCAGAGCTGTCGTCCTATTGCCCTTGATGTCCTGAATGTCATTACAGTGTCTTCCTTTCAATACTTCCTTTATCTTCAGGTAAAGAAATCATTGGGGGCCAGATTAGTTGAGTAGGGAGGGTGTTCCAATACAGTTATTTGTGTACTGGCTAAAACTCCCTCACAGATAGTGCCGTGTGAGCTGGTGCATCATCATGATGCAAGAGCTGTGAGTTGCTGATGAAAAGTTCAGGTCATTTTCATCTAATTTCTTCATGTAGGCTTTTCAGCATTTCCAAATAGTAAGCTGGGTTGACTGTCCATCTGGTACAAATTCAAAATGATCATTCCCTCTAACATCAAAAACGGTTAGCAACATCATTTTGACTACTGATTTGGGCTGATGGAACATTTTTGGTCATGGAGATTGGCCGACTTTCACTGTGCACTTAGATGCTTTGTTTCAGGGTCATATCGGTACACTCATCATCAGTTATAGCACGGCCCAAAACATTGTCTTGCCTCACCAAAAGGTCTTGGCAAACTTCAGAGCTACTTTGCTTCTGTTCATTGCTGAGCTCCTTCAAGACCATTTTTACATGCACCTTTCTCATGGCAAAATTTTCAGTTAAGATTTTCCTGTTTCTCTGTCAATGTTTGCTTGGTTTTCTATGCTTCTCCCAGTCAGTTGACAATTTTGATGCACAATTTGACAATTATTTGCAATATTTTCATGAGTTCTGCTTGTTACTGGCAGCCCTGACCTCTCTCCATCAGTGATGCTTTCTCTCCCCTCAAAAAAATGTTTAATCCAGTTGTATACTGATATTTTCTTTATGACATTATCCTCATAAACTTGGACTAATATGTCCCCAATTTCACTTCCAATCTTGCCAAGTTTAGCAAGAAATGTAATGTTTGTATGTTACGCTAATTCAAGCTCCAACATTTTCACAACGGCACACAGAAACATGCAACAATAATGAATGTCACTCAGCAAGACACCGCCACACGTTAACATGAAAATAGCTGTGAGACACAGATACACCAAGGTTATAAAATCTTAGCAGGTTGCTCATGTGAGCACGTGGTGGCGAGTTCACGAACCTAACTGTCGGACTCATATGGTGCATTGTGTGCTCAACACCCAGAGTCACCTTTCCCTTCACCACCCTGTATCTAACACCCTTTGCCCTTTTCTGCTGGGTACCTCTCCGCCTTCCCCCTTGGACCACTAAACGATTGCGTCTATGAGTTTTTGTTCATTTGTTGGTTACTTTCTGTTTTAAATTCCACATGTGAATGAAATCATATGGTTTTCCACTTTTTCTGTCTGACTTATTTCACTTAGCATGATGATCTCAAGGTCTAATGCATGTTGTCACAGTGACAGTATTTTATACCCAAGTAATTGTCCATTGTGTATATATAGACGTGTGTGTGTGTGTGTGTGTGTGTGTGTGTACCACATCTTTATCCAATCATCTGTCAAAGGACACTTGGATTGTTTTCATGTCTTAGCCACCATGAACAATGTTGCAATGAATTTAGGGGTATATACAAGTATATCTTTACATATAAATGTTTTCAGATTTTTTTAGTAGATACCCAGATGGTAATTTGGTAATTTGAATTCTTAATATTTTGAGGAACCTCCGCACTGCCTTCCACGGTGGTTGTACCAGTTTGCACTCCCACCAGCAGTGTACCAGAGTTCCTTTTTCTCCACATCCTCTCCAGCACTTGTTATTCCTTGTCTTGTTGATAATAGCCATTCTCACAGGTGTGAGGTGGTATCTCATTGTGGTTTTGATTTGCATTTCCCTAATAACTAGTGAAGTTGAGCATCTTTTCATATATCTGTTGGCCATTTGTATGTCTTCTTGAAAGAAGTTCTGTTCAGGTCCCCTGCCCATTTTTTAATTGGGTTGTTTGTTTTTATGTTGTTGAGTTGTCTGCATTCTTTATGTATTTTGAATATTAACCCCATATTGGAAGTGTTGTTTCCAAGTATCTTCTCCCATTTGTTGCCTCTTCGTTTTATTGATGGTTTCTTTTCCTGTGCAGAAGATTTTACATTGTATTTCAATTTCTGTGAAGATTGGAGAGGAAAAGTATGTTTACTGTCTTTTTTCCCTGGACAGTATTCGCTGGGACATTATTTCCGTGAAAGTCTTGGCCTATGAAAACATGAAGGTGAAATTATCCTTAATTGATAATTATATGTATTTAAAATCTTAGATAATGGAGGAATTGAATATCTAGAATAAATCAGCCCCAGGAAAATGTTTCTTTTAAAAATTATTAAATATTGAAATATTATACTAAAAAATATCGTTGAGATATTTAATTAATAATTCAGCTCTGTTGTTCATTTACAGATTTAACTGCTTTCCACTGTTTAAATATATCTGTCTGATCTTTTGTGCTAACTTAGCTTGTCCAAAATATTGAAAAACAGATGAATGATCAAGGAATTTAAGGAATACTCCCCCAGTGAAGCCAGAGGATATTCTTGAGGAGGAAAAAAAGAATACATGAAACTTATTTAACAAGAAAGATTTGAGTCAGGTAATCTACATAATATATCCACTGGCATTAAGGCTGTCATCTTGGTATTGCATTTCTGGTACAAATTCTGCAATAGCTGTCTTTCACTGTCGGTTCTAATAAAGAGTGTTGGTCAGCTTAAATTCCCTGGGAGCTCAGAGTTATGTTTTGTGAACTGCCTGTGCCTGAGGCCTCTCATGCATGATTTAAACTGCTTTGTAAATGTCAATAGGTGGAAAAGCATTGGATCCCTTGTAGATTTCTCCAAATCCTCAAAGATGTGTATGCCATGTATAAACCATGCTGCACTCTCAAGGCCATTGCTGTTTTTTATACTTGCCTAACTGGGGGTTTAAGGTATTGCCAGAAGCAAAATATCAGTGTGTGCATGTCTCGATCCAACTGGCCAATGAAACCCTTTATTAAGAAAACCTTTGCACCAGAGAATGTCTCTGGTGACCTCAAATGGGCACACCTCATGAATGTTGAATGGTCTTCAGACTATTTCTTCGTTCTTGACTTTTTTCAAAACGCACATTTGACTTGATTGAATTTCCTGATTGCATGGTATCACACCATTCCATGGACAGCTCTGTGGGTTTATAGAAAAATACCTCCATTGTGAGTTCTCAGAGCTGGGTGCTGTCCTGGTTGTGCCACTCTCTGACTCTTTGTCCTTGGCAAGCCCCTTAACCTTTTGGGCCCCTCTTTTGGATCCGGTGAGGTTGAATCCAGGAGGTGGAAATAAATGATCTCCAGTTATTCCTCTCAGCTCCGACATCATGGATTCCAAGACAGTGACAACCAGCCAGTGTGACACTTTTAAAGCCATGGGAACACATGTAACTTTTTAATTAGACTTATTTTACTCTCTTCTGGGCAACACAGTGACAGCAGGAGCCCCAAAATAGCCAGCACCAATCGCTTAGAGGAGCAGAAATGGTCAGCCTGAAGTCTCATCACCTCATTTGTGTTTGGAGCACTTACTTGTGACGTCTCACATGGGCCTGCGAGCAGCCACCCATCTCCCACAGCATGCAACCCCCCCCCCCCCACACACACACACACACACACATCCCCACCATTGTATTCCTTCAGTAAAAGGCGTTTTCTCACTGTCATGTCTGAGGAGGCCAAAGCAAATGATGGTGGGGGGATGGCATTCCAGGGCACACATGGCTTTCTCAGAAGCTGCTTCTGCTCATTTTGGTAGCCCTCATCCTCTCATGTGGCGTCTGGGGACAGAGGAGCGTCAGGAGGGCGCACTACGGACACCTGGTGGAATGAAGTTCATCAGCCATCGGGACAGAGCTGGCTTCTTTGTTCTTTGTCTTTCTTTTTTGATTCCTCCGTAGTTCGGGCTGAGTCACTTTGGTCTTTTCTTTCCACATGGTCACTTTGTAGTACTCTCTTCCAGAGGGGACAGTGTTGGGGCGCCTGAGGAGAAGGGCAGCTGGCAGCTCTGAAGCCAGCCTGCCTACGTCTGAATCCTGATTTTTCTCCCACTAGCTGTGTAACCTTGAGCAGGTGACTTAACATTTCTGTGTCTCAGGCTTTAACTGCAGGATGGGGATAGTACAAGTCCCTGTCCCATCAGACTGGGAGGATTAAATGGTCTCTGCACATACAGCTCTTAGAATAGTTCCTGGCATATGGAAATGTTCGTTATTCATATGGTTTTTTCGTATTGTTTTTATTCTTTTTAAAAAGTATGATTGAAGTTGAACCCTTTGAAAAAGAGGCAGAACAATTGTACCAGCCTTGGGAAAAAAATCATTTGCCTCGTTCCCATCTTCTCCACCCCAGTGGGGAGGGGCCTATAGTGCAGGCTGACCAGATGTACCATGTTAAAGAGGACAGAAAACAACAGTACTGCCCCATTTCAAGTGATGCACGTGGTCAGCCTGCTGACACCTTGAATTTAGCCCAGTGAGACCAGGCTGACCACACGCACCGTTTGAAATGGGGCTGTACCGTGGTTTTCTGTCCATTTATAGCATGCATCTGGTCAGCCTACTGAAGTGGCAGAGCTGGGGGTCTGGGATCTAGTTCACTCAGGCAGGGTCTGCGCTCACTTGGTTACGTACAACACCCTGCTCTTAGAATATACCATCTCGGCCTCCACACCCTTGGCAGCCACACCAAAGCCGATTTGGAATTCTGCAACCTGGAGAGACCTTTGAAACACTGTCGCCACCAGTGTTCCATGCGTGTGTTTGTAGAATGTCAAGTAAGCACGTACTTTGTCACCCTGTGACATGACCTCAGGGTTACTTTCCGAGGCTGTTGACAAATTTTTAGACATCCCAGTTTTATCAGCGGAAACCTTGAAGAGTGACAAATGGTTCTTGGAAGAGTTGGTACATACTATAAAATGTCAGCTGGCTCATTTATAACCTGGTGATGTCCAGCGTCTAAGCCGTGCTATCAGCATGGTCTATAGATAACTCACCCTCATGATGCTCTGCTCTCCCCAAGTACTTTGTGCAGCTGTTCTGCTTGAAGACCCAGTTGACATCTATAATAGATATCAAATGGAGAGCCTCTTATTTTATCACTCTCTGTGTTTCAACACTGGCGGTCCCTGTGGACTGTTGGAAACAGGCAGCCGGCACATTATGGGAAAGGTGACTTGCTGAGCCCCTGTGCCCCGAGGACATTATTAAGTGCTAGGGAACCTTGTTAGCTCGTAAAGTTGGTTCAAACCAATTATTGCTGTGCGACCATTACCATTGCCAAGAATGTAACTCTTTTAAATTCTTGCCCATGCAGCCGATCTTTCTACTACATTATATCACAGAACAAGGCTTCTGATCTGGCCGCAGCTGTAGCCTACCGGCTGCAAAGACTGAACATTGCATTTGCTACTCAGTATTGGTTATCCTTCAGTGCTTCGTGGAGGCAGCAAAGCTGCTATTTATAGATTTACTTTCTGTCTCCCTAGTTCAGCACAGTCAGTTTTGACACACTGTCCCAGTAATCTGATCAGCCATGCTGCTTTTAAATGAAGGTCTAAGCCTTGGCCTCTGCAGAGAGGGTGACAGCTGTCAGATACAGATAGTAGGCTACAGATCCTGGCTGCTAAAACCCTCTCATTCATTCCTGTTACAGATCATTGACCACAGCTTGAAGCTGTGCTTTACAGTCCGCCGATTAGTTGGCAAGAGATCTACATACTGTATTAGCAAGGTCAACCACTGAGATAAAGGCAAAAACTTAAACCCCTGCACTATTTTTAAACCAGGAGCCATTTGTTAAAGCTGGTTATTTTGGTCCGTGTCTCTCTTCCTTTTTCCTCTCTCTCTCTCAAAACAAAACAAAAAAGACTTGTTAAAACCCTTTATGACAGTTAATGATGGTGGTTCAAATGATGAGATGTTTCAAATCTGAGAAGGTTGCAGTCTTTCTCAGAAACTCATGCAGACATCGTGGAATAGAAAAGAGCATCAGCCATGCTCATTCCTTGTCTAAATCAGACTGTCTGGAGGCTGACCAGACGTCCTGTTTTCAATGGGACAGAAAACAATGGGACTGCTCCTTTTCAAGCAGGACGTACAGTCAGCCTACTGACACCTTGAATGTAGCCCAGTGAGACTAGGCTGACCATAGGGACCATCTGCAATGGGACAGTGCCATTGTTTTCTGTCCTGTTTAAAATGGGACGTCTGGTCAGCCTAGTTTTGGGGGATCTCAGCCCAGGGATCCCAGAAGAAAGTTTGGCCTGTGTGAGTACTCTGGCCATGAAAGTGGGTTAGGCCACTCTGGCCTGATAGAGTTGAGTTACAGCTCATATACTCATACATAGGATTTAAATCCCTGCTCACTCCCAAATGAGGCAGTCAGTCTTCCTTGTCAGCTCAGATGATTGGGCCAATTCCCTTCTCCAGGGTCTGCACTTTCCCCAGCATCTGGTGTCTGGGTGTTTGGAAGCCTGGCATTGTTGACCATGCCATGTCAGACTGCATAAGGAGAACTTGTCCCCTGGGAAGCCTCTTTTTATAAAAGTGATTCACTGACTTCTTCATTTCCAGTAAACATCCCTGCAGTTCTAGAAACAACACAAATGACCAAACCATCAGTCTTATCTTTATCTAGAAGGGTGTCTACCTACAAGATCTTGAACTCTACTTCATCTAATCATGCTCCTCTCTGCTTTCACCACTCCTACTCCTTCATTCCCACTGAATATTCCTTTACCTTCATGACAACCACCTGCTCCTTTACCTTTCTCTGTTTTCCCCTAAGACCTCATTATTCTATCGTGTGGACCCAGCTAGAGTTCCTGGTTTGTTTGTTTTTTAAGGTTATGCTCTCTACTGTGTCTATTTGATATTCCCTTCCCTCTCTTCCATGAACTTGTTGCATCTTTTCCTGGAATTTCCCTCTCCTGTCTGATCTTTCCTCTTTCACTCTATTTTTTGTTGACTTACAACCAAGTTCAGTTTCCTCAGGGTTCAAGGGCACCGAAGGCCATATAGACTGAGATGCTATATGTCTTAGTCTATCATCTTATAGCCTTGCCTCCTGATGTATCTCTTCTCCCCTTCTAGGGTCTCACACACACATTTACAGAACATCCCCTGGACTGTCAAGCTTCTTTTGCTGCTTTTGCTCTTCTCTCATGCTAAAGGACCTTTAGAATGACAAGTTTTAGTAAACCTGATATACATACTCAATAAATGTATGTAGGACGAGTACACAACACAAGTCAAATGTTTGACGTTGTTATCAGTGTTGACCCAAACCCTTTGAACTAAAAAGGCAATAAACATTAGTGGAAACAGGTTAGGTCTGCCCACAAACTTGAGATTGAAGACTTATCAGAAGTATATAACTTAGGGCAGGTTACTCTAAGACTTGAACTTTTCATCTATGAAACGAGGTAGATGATAACAGCTTTAATGATCCTTGAGAGGATTAGAGAAAAATGGAAGTAAAATACCTAGCACAGTACCCCGGCAGATAGAAGGAACTTGGTAGATGTTAGTATCCAGCTGTGCCGTACAGCACCCACTCCAGTGTCTAGTGTTCCGTGCAGTTCGTTTCCATTTACTTTAGGAATGCTACAGGCAGGACTCTTTGGGTGAAAGAGAGAAGGCTAGGAATTAGATGAACCCCCTTGGTTGCCTGACTTTTTTCTATAATACATCAGGGAATGTTTAAACAGACTTTGGCCTACAAAAGGTGACTCACTCTCACATTCTCAGCTTCCTGCTCAGGGAATCAGTGTGGTAACTGGCTTTCAGGTCTCTGCTCAAACTAGAGCTGGGAAACTCTAGCCTCTGTGGAGGAATGTGGGGAAATCTCAGCTCAGCTGCTGTGTGGTATGCAAATGCAGATGTGTCAGCCCTGGCACCTCCACAGGCCTCTGCCTCAGACACGCAGGGTTGCCATGCCTTTGCGGGGGTGACGCAGCAGCCCCAAGAACGCTCTCCATTCTCTTCCAGCAGCCATCATGGGGTGGGATTTGGAAGCACCCTGAGCCTGTGAGGACTGGGGCAGAAGACCTAGGTCATGTGTAGAGCAGCTCTGGGATACTGGTGATTCCGTGTTCCACCAGGGAACCTTGCCCATTTCATTTATTTGCAATAAACCATGAGATAACATTTGCAGGCAGCTCATGTATTTGTCACATACAGAAGTAATTCAAACATGTGATGAGTGTGGGAGAGTCACGTCGAGCTTCTGAATTCTCTGTCGTTAAGTTCTAGGTCCTGAGGAATCATTTGGCCTTCACTATGGCAGCCCAGAGGGAAGAGACAGTGTCAGTGGGCACATGTGATACACATGATGGGCTTTGGCTGATGCCAAGCATGTGAAGTGGTTCTGGGCTCTTGCTGATGTGGACGAGGTGGGAGGAGGTGTAGGAGGGACATACTCATCTGGTTTAGGAGGGGAAATACAGGGTCACCTTTGTGGGCAGAAAATAGTAGGGTCCCGAAACAGGCCTCTAATGAATTCCGTACATGCTTTTGAGATGGCAGCAATCATACTAGCAGATTTCATGTGCCTTTGAGGGGTTCCAGCAAAATGAGTCTGAGCGGAGGCAGGGTTGGGGGTAGGGGGAGGTACAGAAAGAGGGGAGAAAGTGAAATATTACTACTTAAAACATATTCCTAGACATAATAAAGCATTAAAGTGAAAATATTGTTGAGACAGCTTTCATTATGCACGTTCCAGGCCTCATTATGGAATAAGCAGAAGTGACTGTGCAGGCGAGACCTGACAATATCTGCACTGAATTCCTATTATGTAAGAAAGGCTTTCTAGTCCCTGACGGTGTCGAGCTGTGATGGTTGGTTTTCAATAAAGGTCAGAATCGGTGCCACTCTGAATAGAGCTAAAAGTGTGTTTCATTCTTTTGTAGGCCACAGGCACTGTTGGGGATTGATCTGAAAATCTGGTCTGTTGCAGGCCTTTGCTCTCAAGGGAGATTAATATTTTAGCTATTCCTTTTTGTTCAGTGCTTCTAAATGTATTTGGAATGAAAAGAAAGGTTAAAGAGGGGCTCTGGGACGGCTAGCTTCAGAGACTAGATCATTTCATGAAGGGAAATCAATTAAAAAAGGTTGACTGTGAACATTTATCCATTTAGCTCAGCTGCTATTGAATTTTCATGATGGACTTCGACTCTTCGGAGAGAACGGAGTTAATGGCAATTGTTCCTTTCTCCTCAAAATTTATTATCTAGTTTATTCAATGGAAAACACTCCATCAAACTAGATAGAGGCCTTAGGCCTATTGATAGATTTGCCTGTGTGGGGCTGGAATGGGGAGGTTTGTCACAGATGTCCGGCCTTTGAAGGAAAATTAAACAAGTATCTCATTACAGAATGCTTCACTGGTCCCCGGAGGTGGCCCCAGACGCGGTGGATTTAATGAGCTGGGAACGTCAATGCTGCCAAAGTTTACCTCGACCTGTCTTTCTGAAGAACTCCTCTATTTAGGCCCACTCAAGCAAAGGAGAAAGGCACCATGCTGTTTTCTCCCTTTCAACTCCAAAGAAGGGGATAATGCACTTTTTGTGCCATGCATCCAGAGGAATTATGTGTGCTAATTTGATTAGGGGAGATTTGATTAACTGGAAAATGAGGGCTTTGCTAAGACTTTCACACGCTTAATTTATCCCTTGCAAAGCAGACGCAACACTGTGTCATGAAACTCAGAAGGCATATGGGAACAGTATTCAGTGGTTAGACGGCCTTTCAGGCCCAACAATATCAAGGATTGCCACGGTTCATATTGGGATAATCATTTTAGAGCATTCGCTTTGCTGCAGAATACAAATTGCATTTGGCATTGCCAGTTAAACGCTTCAAAGGATAATGAGATTAATATAGTAGGAAACTTAGCTGAGCAAAAAGCACCCCCTCCCTTGTTTTTAACACCGCTGCATAACTAGCTTCAAGGGAAACTTGGTTGAAAAATGCCACTGGTTTTCTCCAAAGAATTCATTATGTTTTGTGGTTCTATGCACTCCTGTTCTTTCTTGGTTAATGAACATCTCTTCCATCATCAAGTGCTCCCTGAACTTTGGGATCTATGATTGCCTAAGGTCCAAGCTTGTCTAACCCATAGCCCGTGGGCTGTATGCAGCCCAGGATGGCTTTGAGTGCAGCCCAACACAAATTCGTAAACTTTCCTAGAACATTATGAAAATTATGCCTGGACCTTTTTTTTTTTTTTTTTTTTAGCTCATCAGCTATCATTAGTGTTAGTGTGTTTTATGTGTGGCCCAAGACAGTTCTTCCAGTGTGGCCCGAGGAAGCCAAAAGACTGGACACCCCGGAAGCAAAGATGTGTTTCTTTTGATGCATTGAAATAGCCCCTTTCCCCTTGAGGATGTATGCATAGGAGCTTGGGTGTGGAGTCGGGAGGAGAGGTCATTTTCTTCAAAATGTGCTTTAACAGTGAACTGCCAAGATCTAATTCTGCCCCTCTACTCCCCCAAGGCAGTTTGGGAATTACTAACAAACTTTTCACCATCTGACCTTCCTAAGGGATTATGTAAGGAGGCATCTTGCCCTTTCTTTCCCAGGAATATATTTTAATATAGATAGATAAATATTTTAATATAGATAGATAGATAGATAGATAGATAAGAAAAGAAAAAAGTTGATAAGACCAGCAATACCAATCTCTGCTAACATCTGAAGAAAAGATTTCTTTTAAAAGGCATTCAGTGTTTAGAGGACACCTGGAATGTCAGGGATCTTTGAATAGAACCCCTTGGCATTCCTTCCCCAGAGTCTTTTTCTTAAAGACCTTGCCCTTGCTGGTTACAGACTTCTGTGTAGCTTCAGAAGCTGTCTCCATTGTGCCAAGTTTATTTACAAGCAGATTTTGCCCTCTCTGTTCTTAGGCATACTTAGTGCGGGTAACTTTTCAACCACCATTTTGCTGGGCTTTTCCATTAAAAACAATCAATCAGTAAGTGCACATGCATGCTGGGTTCTCACTTTCACAAAGCCTGGGTTTTCACTTTCCTGGTGAATGAGGATGGCCTCCTGCCTTACCCCCTTGGCTGCTGCCCTGCAGAAAACTAAGAAAGGAGCCACTCACTAAGCAGACCACTGGCCCAGTTTGGACAGAGCGTCTTTGTTTTAGCTGGACTGGAGATTTACATCTCAAGGCTGTTGTTGACTTCCTCCCCCGCCACACACACACCCCCTCCTCCACCACTACCCACCCACTGTAGGAGGAAGAATTCACCTGATTGCCTCTTCTCACTGTGGGATTCGATCAAAACAGAAAGAATGGGCTGCTTATTAGTTTGCCTGTTGCTGTACTGTGATGGTAGTTGCATTGGGTCAGGCCACACTTCCCTTCGGTAAACAGGCCCCTGCCTCTTTAAGCAGAGTTGCTGGGTAATGGTTCCGCTTGGTTGCATAACCAGAAAGGGATGTGTCAGTACTGGGACCTGCAGACAGCGAAGTCTTCATTAAAACACTCGCAGAGACCCAGACAGATGAGTGGTCTCCAGTTGGAGTTCTTTCCATCTTCCCCATCTGTTCACTGCAGTTTTAATTAAATCTACTGAGATTATTTTTGGCCTTCTCCAAGAACAGAAAGCCAGCCTGTGCCAATGTCCACTCATTTCGGTGCTTTACTGCCAGCCACTAATGAGCAGGCACATGGGGTATTGCCGCCTGTGTGTCCCCCTCCCTTTGCCAGCTATCATGAGTTGCTAATAGGGTAGGAACCAAAAGTGCCAAGCCCAGGCTTCCCCACCTCCTCCCGCCCCACCCCTACCCTCTGCCCCACCTTGGTACTAAAGAAAGCCAGCTAATGAATGATTCCACTTGTGGTTAGCTAGCTAATGGAAATGACAGGCTTCAAATAACCTTAAAGCATGCAGCCCAATGCTTGTCTGTCTGATCAGGGCCCTTCTGCTGGCACCTGACACTTTCAATACCATAATGGCATTCACATGCATTCTTTTTGAATGCTGTCATATAGCAAGACCTTTCTTCTCTTCCTTTGCTGGGAGGATGCCTGGCAAAGCTATTAAGTCTGTGATGGAAATGACAGTTAACTGCAGGCCTGTCAGTCCCACTTTGGAAGTCAGCACATCCTTATACCCATTAGGGGCGCATCACGGGAACTTCAGAAATAGCCTGCTATAATATACTGTTGGGTTGTTCCATGCTGGCGAACAGACAGCTCAACAAGCTTTGCTGATAATCCCGCTTTGCCTCTTTTTCAAGGTTTGGTTTGTTGATACTTAGTAGACATTTATTTTTTTTTAATTTCAGATTGGGGGTAGTAATTACTTTTAAAGGAAGACAGCATAGCTATCCCCACTTAGTTGGTAGGTTGTGGTTCTTCATAAATACCACCCGTGCTTCATGGATTTAGAAGACTCAGGTTCCTTGAGTTTCCAAGAGAAGTTGGGCCTTGGAATCCAAGTCCTTAATTGGCCTTCTGGTTTTCCAAAGGCCAGATGGACACATTTTATTATCAGCTGGGTCTTGGGACCCAGATTCCAATCTAATCTCCTACTGGACTGTGGCTGGACCTCAACAACCGCTCTTGCCCCCAAGTACAAGGCCTGGAGGAGAGGCCAGCTTGAGTGGCCCACCCTCCTCTGGGGCCTCTGAGATAAAAAAAGAAGTGGGTCAAAGAGAGAGATTTAAGAGATCCAGAGGAGTCGCTGCCCAGCTCAGCTCTATTTATAACCACTCATTCCTCCCACTACGAGTTCAGTCATACCACACTGACCCCATTGTCTGTCCTGGAAGACTCCACTTTGTCCTTGGCCCATATCAGCACCTCCATTTTGGGGGTAAAGGAGGGATGTTGTGGAACCTAAATACTTAGGAAATTGCATGTACAGCTTAGTGTCTTGATTTCCATGCATTCCATGTGGCCCTCTGCTAGGGCACACGTTTCCACTTCTAACCAGCAAGAGAGAAGGGAAGCTTTCCCAGAAATGACCAGGACATGCCTCCGCCTCGCTATCACCCAGTAGTTCTCAAAACTCCACTGAGAGGATCAGCGGTTTAGAAGCATTCCAAAAATGCAGTCCTTTTCTTCTAGATTGGCATTTTCTGAAAAGTTTCCTGGAGTAATCTTTCCATAAGATACAAAGAGATGTCCCTGGGATAAAGGATTTTGTTTAGAATTATTGGGTTGAATCGAATTAGGCAAAGTTTTTGGAGGGTGGGGGTGGACACAGTAATAATGTGCTGTGTTTACCAAAGAGGTTTGACCTTTGAATACCTATTAACATTTCATAGATCCCTTGGACTAAAATTTGGGAAATACTGCTCCAGATTCTATGAGTACCAGAAACCCAGGAGCCAACTGTCACTGCACTTGCTTTGGAATGGCACCATACGCTCCCAGAGAGACACTGGCAGCCACGTGAACCTTGTTGCTGGTACTCCGGACAAAACATCATTCGGGACATTGTACGTTCCTTTTGTTTTACGGAGGGAGAAATCATGCTCTGGTCGTAGAGTCAGGAAGAGTCAGTTGAGCTTCTTCTGAACCGTTGGTTTCTCTGTGCAAGTGATTAGCTTTTCGTCTTCACAGGGGCTGCTGGAAGCCCAGAGCCAGCTCTGTGGCCTCCCTGCCGTAAATAAGTGACAGGTGACTGGCAGGCAGAGCGCATCCCTAGCTCTGCTGTGACGCCTGCTTCACTTATTTTCCTTCTCATCTACCAAGAGCTTTAAAAAATATTTTTCATTATCTTCTAAAGCAACCTGAAGTCCTTTTCGGTCCAGGGCAGGGTGATACCCCATGTTCCCTATTCCTAGGCTTAACTACCTAATTGATAAATTGTTACTGACTTGCCTGAGACTGCTGGCACTGGGGCTTATAAACAAGGTTGACACGCAGTTGATGCACAGCCACAGGCATGGTGAGAGTTAGTTCCTTCATTCCAGGGCATATACCCTTTTGGATTTGGAGACTCTCAAGTATGGCAGACCTTGTTTTTCCATTCCTCCTATCGTTGCACCCAGGGAAACAATCGACTAAACCGTGTTTTCCATTATTTCCTCTCTATGGCAAGCTGGTGAAGCATTTTGTTTGCTTTGTCCTCAGTAGACTCCCAGTGGGATATGAAAATAATTTACAGAAGATATCCTAAGAATTCTGAGCTAGAAAACACCTTAAAGCGCTTCCGTTCTAGGGCTGGCAGATAGATCTGAACTGGCCTGCGATCTCTCGTCTATGAGGTGGCTGCCTGGAGTATGGTGTTAAAGAGTGTGGGCGAAGAAGGCATAAAAGGCCGGGCTGGGTAGTGGTGCCTGCGGTGAGTGTGGCCTGAGGGACAGGCAGGCTGGGCCCCCTGCGCTTTCTGTCCCCCGTCTCTTCCTTGGGATAGGCATAGCTCCCTGAAATGAACAGGGTACCCATCACCAACTGTCCCTATTCCATTTTCAAGAGTCTCTTTTTTCTATCTTGCTGAAGTAATTCTGGTTCTTCCAACTACAAAATTAGTAAACTGGAGCACTGAACCATGAAGGTATTATACTCCTAGAGTTGCCACTGAGTTCATTATAAAATATAAAACAGAACCCTCTTCTTCAACCCTTGTCCCGATTTCTGGTAGAGTTAAGAAACAAGGCCATTCTGTGGTCAGACCAAACCAAATTGTTCTTGTCTACAGTTAGCTAAATTGTCTTGATTCTATTTTTCAATTTAAAACCTATGTCTTTTATTGAGACATATCCTCCTGGGTACTTACTTGGTCAAAGATGTTGCTAGCCAAAGCCAAATAAACAAGTTTAAGACTCCTAAGGTTATATTCTCTTTTCTTAAAATAAAAGATAGGGGAGGAGCATTCCAGAAAAACCAAATTCACCATCTTTGCTATCTCAATAGTTAGTGCTGATAAATGTCACATTAGCAAATATTAATCTTTTCAAGTAACAATCCAGATGAGATTGAGATGAACCGTTTGGCTCTTAAGGATATTTTTTGTCTTGAGAAAGTAGAATTCCTTTCCCTAAACAATTTAATAATAAAAATTGGTGCTTTCTTCTTTCTTCTTCATGGTCTTAGCTCATCGTAAATCGGGTTAGCAGTGTTGTTCACATACTTGCCGATAGAACATTCCATCACATCTTCCTAAGTGTTGGAGACATGAGTCTCAAGCCTGCCTTGTCCAGGCATAGGGCAGAGTAAGTGCAATTAATAAATCATTTTTTCAAGCTTTTCTTCCAGGGGTGTAGACTGCTCTCTCCTGACATGAGTCAAGCTATTTAATGTGATGGAATCCATCTTGTAGGGACTTCTCCATTCAGGCTAAGTGATTGAACTCACAGTTCCGCTGATTTAGTGCCTCATTTCTCATTTTGTTGTGGAGAGGTTTTTGGACCCGTTTAGTTGGGAGATTGGCTGGAGTGGAAACTGTGGGAGAACCTGCCCCTAAGCCACCATTTCTTTCCTTTTCAAACATGATTCATAATCAGCCTGAAGAAGCAGCATCATTGACATTCAGGAGGGTGCTTCCTGCCCATCCTCCCCCTCGCCAGGTACCGCATTTCCTATTAGCGTTTCAGTCGGAAAGGCAGGTCAGAGAGGTGGAGGAAGCAGGTCAGAAAGAGGGCAGTCTCTGATGGGGCGGGGCACCTCTACTTTGCTAGGAGGAACTCTCTCCTATGCAACATGGGTTCCGAATTAAGCTTCGGGTGCGAGCCCCACCCCTGAAGGGGCTCAGGCTGGGGCTGCAGCTGCAAACCCCACCCCTGAAGGGGCTCAGGCCGGGGCTGCAGCTGCAGGCCTGCCGTTGCCAGCCGTGTGCTCTCCAGCCGAACACGCCAGACTCCCGGTAGAATCGCCTCAGTGTGCAAGGAGAGTCGGCTTCGTTTTTTAATTGAAAAATAAATTTCTTCTTCGGAAAACGGGAACACTGAAAACCTTCCAGACTGATGTGAGAGTACATAGATGTTCCCGCGTCGGGGCCTAAAACAGGGTTGGGTTTGTCGTTGCTGTTGTGTTTTATCTGTGGTTAATACATCCCTACAGTTTCTGTGAATAAGCTTCAAGGAGCTCAGGAATGCCCTGAAAAAGTATTTAGTTTTCTTTATTCGTGTGTTTGTACATTTGTCTCAGAAGAAGGTCCAAAGATTTTCATCAGATTTTCAGGTGGACCTGTAACACCAACAACAGAAAGTCAAGATTCAGGGGGCTACAAAGACTCAATGTGCCCACGTCTTGTAAGGTTCACACTGTTCATTATTCACCTCGAATGCCTGCACCGTCCTGACCCCTTCCTCCCGACTAACTGGAGCCTTAACAAGGTAGACCCTGGGGCCCAACGAGCCATATTTCTATTCAGCAAAGGTTTTAGAACCTTCCGCGTGTCAAAGAGACTTTACAATTGCTTTCATTCCACCTCTGTTCAGGCAATTCTTTTTGATATGTTATGGTTGACTTTTTTTTAAAGCCCTTACGTTTTATATTGTTTATACAGTTAAAACGGGTCTATTTTAAATTAATTTGTTCCAATTTTTCATCCCTGGTCCAAAACAGGGCCAAAATTGAGCTTCGGCTTGCACATAGCAACTTTTGCTTTTACCTAGAATAGTGAAATCAGAATGTGAGCCCAGAGATGTGAAGTATTAGCGTTGTCAAGGTCATGAAGGGTAATGAGTTATTTGCTTCTTTGTTCTTATTGCAGAAAAGACATTATAGAATTAATGGGATTTTACAGATTTGGAGATTTTCTTTGCAGTTATCAATGAAAGGAGGCCCAGCGTGGTTGTGTGGAGAGCTTATGGAAGTCCAGCTTCTCAGCTTTGTCAGACCTGTATGCTTTCCCCCACCCATTTCCACTTGGTTCTCCTCTAGCCACCCCCTTCTTCCTGGTCACCTGAGTGTGCAGAGCCTCCCACCTGAGCCCAGCAGAGGCACCCCAGAAGCTTGTAATTCTCCAACTCCTGGGGTTCCACACAGAAGACATCTATTTGTGTGCCCTTGCTGTTGAAACGATCCCGTCTTCCCACCGTGCTGCTCAAAGACACGGACGGTCAGGGCAAGGGGAAGGGGAAGCTGGAGACTTGCCACTTCCCAGAACTCTGGATATAGAAGTGTCTTTTCATCTGGCAGAAAGCGGCCGCCGGTGGGTAGAAGGCTGGGGTTTGTTCACGAATTGCTGTTCATTTCCCTTCTTTGTCATCATTCTTAGTAGCTTTTAGAAACTATGTCTGCTTTTGACTTGAGCCTTCTGTAGGGCCAGAGACGTTTCCACAGAGAGCTCCTTTCTTATAATTAAGAACTCCTTTCACCTTTGTGCAGATTGTCCCACCGTGTTGCTGCCTTAAAAAAAAAAAGTGTTATATATATAACCTAGATTATGTCCCTATAAAGTGAATTTGTAATGACTCCCTCCTGAGCTTAGCAAAAGTTATGTCTAGACAATTTTTTTTGGCTTTCACTCCCAAATGTCTTTGGGTTAAAAATAGGGAAGGATTTGTTTTTAATACAGTATAGCACTGTATCTTTAACCTTTTGTCCAAATGCATATTGCCTGTTTCAGTTTTATTTAGAGAAAGTGTGTGACTTACAAACCAGCCCCCTCAGACCCTGAGCCTGCCCTGGCTGGCTTTGCTGCTGCCCGCGGATTAGCCCAGTCTCCACAAGTGTTTTACAGGAAGCTTAGGCAGAGGGAAGCACTTAATTAGTATCCAAATTTTCCCCTTTAGTTAAGTCTTACGGTAAGATATCCCAGAGATTATATTTTTAGCAACCACTTTAAAGAGACTGAGAAGATTAATTTAAAATTGATAATCGCATGGCAGTACCGCAGCTTAACAAGCTCAAGGTCTGCCTCGTGGAGCTGGCTGCTCTCAGGGGACTCCAGTTCAATTCTCTTTGCTGCCAGTTGAAATCAGAAATCACAACCGCAGTGATTAGCAGTGAATTCCCTGATCTCTGTGCCCCAGGCAGAGGGAGAGGGGGCCTGTTTTCTTGGTAGCCAGCAGTTAACCCCTTCAGGGGAGGGGTGGGAGGCAGAGGAAATGGGCATACGGTGGTCTCTAGGAATCTAGATCATTACAGAAGCTGCCCAGGTGATCCCGAGCATCATCAGGTTGGGGAGCCACTTGCTTTGCAGGCAGTGATGGTGAGCCACAGAGGAAAGAGCCTCTCCACCCTGGGCAAAGCCACCCACCCTCTGGACACGGGGACTGCTGACACCTGTACCCACACGGCTCTGATGCCTCCAACACCCCCGCTTCCAGGGCTGCCATGCAGCTTTGCCAAGCTGGGAGAGCCTTTCCTTGTAGAAGGAAGCCAAAACGCCAGCCTCCTGCCCCTCTTCTAGCTTCTGCGTAAAAAATGGCCTCTGGCTTCCAAGAGGAGGTTATGGATAGTTCTGTGGAGCAGCAGTGAGCAGTGTTAATGAGCTGCAGGATATCAGACACAAAAAAGAAAACACGTTCCCTGCGGGCCAAACAAAATTAATTTTAAAAATTAATGTAAACCACTAAATGCTGCAAGTGCCTCCATTAAATTATGGGACTGTGACATGTACAATGCTATATTTTTACCATTGAATTCGTTATCTAAGAGGTGTTCATTGTTTGTTACGGTGTGAAAAGCTGTTTTCCTCCAGATAAGCTTGTTCATTAGTAAACTGGATCCCTGCCACCACCCCGTTTCTTTGCACTGAAGTAATGCCTTGTAGCATAAATGCAGACAGCCGCTCCACATTTAATATCAGAAATGTAAATCAAAAGCATCCAGTCTGGTTTTAAATGGCTTCAGTCTTTCCCAGGATGAAATCTGGGGGAAAAAATACTTCTCTCTGCTGCTTCTGACAACACTGCTTTGGCAGACAAGCCCTGAAACAGGCTGATAATTATTAAACAAAGTATCTTGTTTCCCACTGAGGTCGCCAGATCGCGCTGTCATTAGACTGGATTTACTTCTAGGGTTTCATTCATGCTGTGACAGCTTGGGATTGACAAATTCTGTTTTTTAATTCCAGGCAGATATGAAACTGGTCAAATGCAATTTGGAAGGGGAACAGCCTTTGATAAGATGGCCGTGCATCTTAATGCCTACACACAGGGCCAGAATGAGGCAGGCACCTTGGGTGGCAAGCTGAGACCCGGCCAAAGCAGACAGAGCACCAAAGCCATGTGTATGTAGTGCAGGCCCAGAGCACCCCTGCACGTGACCGCTCCCTGCTCTGCGTCTGGCCTTGCCTCTGCAGAAAGGAGGGGGCGAACGAAAGAAGTGTCACGTCCTGCCAGGCGAAGGCAAAGCCCAGCGTGTGTGCCACGGTAGCAGCTATTGACAAGGGTGTCTGCTGGCTCTGTTGTCATTTAGACACATCTGCAGGCTGCTGCCCAAGGTGTCACACTGGCCTAGCCCAACCTGAAGAGCACATACCGTATTGTGCTGTATCTAATGCGCTCCTGTGTATAATGTGCACCCACGTTTTTGCCCCAAACCTTCAGAGAAAAAAAATCTTTCATTTTAACCTTTTAATTCAAATTGTTATTTGCTTATATTTAGGTACTTGTTTTTTAATATTATAATGGAATTTTGGCATTTATTCTTTAACATATTATGGCTGAAGAGATTTTATTTAACAAATAGTTATGAAACGTAAGAACAGATACAAGGTATAAGAAATTTTATGTATACAAATTTTTATACTAAAGAAACTGATTATTGTATTTCAGGGTATCATTATTGATTTCTAGAGTTATATTTCTACTCATAGGCATAAGTAAAATAATTAAAAACATTTCTATAGACATGGACTTAGTACCACCCATGTTTAATGTGCATCCTTATTTTTCCCTCACAAATTTGGGCAAAGGAGTGCGCATTATACACAGCAAAATAGAGTAGGCTCTCATTGTGCCTCCACAGTCTGCTTCTCAAGGTGTTGAATAAGCTCAGATCTGACTTGTTCTTCCCAAAGGGAAGCCAACATTGCTGATTCCTCTGATACCCTTTCGGCTTCTGTTTACTTACTTAGCAAATATCAAATTCAGCACTATCTCACATCCGAAGGGTACGTCAGTAACCAGTTGAGAGCGGAGAGAGAACCTGATTAGCAATAAGCTCATTTCCTTAGAAATGGGGTAATTAAGCTGCTATGTGAAAAACCATTGGAGAGCCCTTGGGGTTCCTGCAGTGGGCAACCTGTCCCTGCCCTGATGCGGAACCAGGTGGGCTGACCCACAGGACGGACGCTCTCATGCTCCATGGGGCTCTGTGGCTTTCCGTAGAGCTATTGGTATTTGTGCTCTGATAACAGGTCAGTGACAGCAACTAGAGGGTGGTTAGAGCTGCAGCCTCCCTCTTCCTCCCAAGTCTCCACTGCACCAATAGGAATCTGGGGTGCTCATTAATGACTTGCTGCTAAAAAAGGCACAAACTTTTTTGACTCATTCAAAGAGACCCATCAGGTGCTTCTGACTAAAGGCTTCTAACCAGTGGTGCCATTCGCATACTGTATCAAAATAGGAACTGCTCTGCCATCACTGAGAGGACCCCGTGTCCTGGTTTGCCTGGGACAGTCCCCATTTATGCATGGTGTAGTTTTCACAGCAACCTTTTTCACTTTTAAAGGCATCTTAGCGGGGGGCTCCCTGGTGGAGTATTGGCTAGGCTTCAGTGCTCTCATTGCCATGGCCTGGGTTCCATCCCCGCTCAGGGAACCAACCCCCCCCCCAAAAAAAAAGGCATCTTAGTTTCCATGCTACATGATATGGTCACCCCATTCATCACCCACAACCTAGCCAGTTTGTTCAAGGCAAATAACTAATGATCACAGGCCCAGTGAATCAGATTCTCCTGTTTGAAAGTTGTAGAAAGATTCATACTGAGCAAAACCAAGGAAGTAAAGTTTAAAAACACTTGTGACAATACCTCATAATGTTTGTATTTATATACATATATAGCAAAAGTATAAATACCATACTATGCATAATAAATATCAAATGAGTGATAGTATCTCCCTGTGAGAATGTAGTTCTTAAGCTAGAATGTGGGTATATCAGTTTTTATTATACACAAGGGCTGTCCAGAAAGTATCCAGCCACGTAATATGAAAAACAGAGGCATGTATGGCTGGATATTTTCCGGACAGCCCTCGTATTCCTGTGTTATCCTCTACTTTTCTTGTAGGCAGAAGTATTTCACAATTTAAAAATAAGTTTAAAAACAGTTTTCAAGATAGTTATGATTAGGCCCGGGGGTAATGATTGCATTCAAGTATGGGAGTCTGGGGGAGGGGCGGGGTACTGAGGGGGAAATTCTTTTAGGGACAGGCTTCTGAAGGGTTGCTGTTGGCTACTAGCGATGCTGCTGTTTGGAGGGTGAGTGAAGCTCAGCACGTTACCTCCAGGAGAACACTGATAGATGGGGACTCCAGGAAGAGGCATGCCTGACTGGCACAGGGTACCTGGCATTGATGTTTCTAGTACTCAGAACTAAGGGTTGCATCCCAAAATCTGGCGTTAGAAACCAACTGCTTGCCTTCCAGGCTCTGCTCTTCAGTCCCATTCAATTGCAGGTTGACATTTACTGTTGTGTGCTTGAGGTCGGCACTTGGACATAAACGATCGTAATTTCTCTATTTCTTTCTCAGCCCAACAATGGCAGTAGCTCAGGTCCTTTCTCCCACTGCTAGTAGTGAAAAGGAGGAAGCATGAAGAGAACTAGGGAAGCCTTTGGGTAAGGACTCAGGGGCCACAGGCAGCTCCATAGCGTCCTTTGGAGAACTTTGCACTGAACCAAAGAAGCATCCTGCTGAAACCTGAGGGAATCCTCTAGTTAGTAAATCTTGAGGAAGCTCTATTTGTGCCTGGTAGGCTGCATTTTTAGACTTGTAGCTTCCCTGCAAACCCATAACTGCCTCTACTCTTGATCTCAGAACTGTCTGGCTTCCAGAGATGGTGGTTCTAGGTAGAGAGGAGCAATACACCCTTCCCCCACCACCGTTATTTTTGCAACTTGATGTGTATTTTCAAGCACATTCTGGAATCTCTGTCTAAGTAGGTATAGGTGTAATTCCAGTCATACTGACTAGTTAGTATATGAGAACCACCAAGAGTGGGTAAGGTGGCCCCAGAATGAGACAGGGTTTTTAAAGAAGAAATGAGACAGAAGATAAGAGTTTGAGCTGAGTGCACCTGTTATCCTGTCCATTATGAAGTTTGTTAGCACTGGTTACCAGGAAGGTGGTTGTTTGCAAGCAGGTGATGCTCTGATTTGAGTATTTTAATTCGGGGCACTTGGTACAGTGGTCTGCATACAGCAGGTGATTAATAAGAGCCTCTTGACACTAACAGCAATAGCTAACCTGTACCGGGCATATGTTGTGCACCAGGCACTTTGGCAAAGCACTTTATGTGGCTTTTTGTTTTATTTTATTTTCATTTATTTATTTATTTATTTTTTGTTTTTTGGTATGTGGGTAGCTCCCTGACCAGGAATCGAACCCAGGCCGCAGCGCTGACAGCGCCAACGCCGAAGCCTTAAGGCACTACACCATCAGAGAACTCCCTTATGTGGCTTTTTGCTTATTCCTCACAATCACCCTTGGAAGTATGTGTTTGAAAGAGTCCTATGAAATTGGCACTTTTACATGGCTCACTCTAATAATCTTATTGTATAAAAAGACAATCAAATATCAGCAACTTCATATGGTTCAGTGCGTTTGTTTTGCAAACGGAGAAAGTCAGATACTCTCTTGCTCCGCGTCCTCCCAGTGAGCAGGCAGCAGAGCTGGGATTGGAACCAGTTAGTCCAACTCCAGACCCCTGCACTGAGCATGGCACCCCGCTGTCTCCTCTGTGGGTGAAAGACACAGATGTGTTTTCAAGGCCTAGGTGTTCAAATCGCTTCTTCCACACCATCTTTGAGATCAGAGATGGCTGGTCAAGTGAATTAAACATTCCCTGGAGTCTCAGGTGATGCTCGTGATGCCCTGTGTAAAATGAATGATGTGTGGTGAGCACACGAGCAATCTGCAAGATGGAAAATCTCTCTCTAGGACCTCTGCTCCTCTGTCCAGCAAAGAAAGAAATCGGTGTGATACCAGCAGAGGTGCTCCCAGCAGGAGCTGGCTCATGAAATGAAAGACTTCCGTGCTGAGCCAATCAGAGCGACCTGCACGAAAATCAGACTCCTTCCTGCCTGCAAACCCATGCCTCGAATCTGTAATTCATCTGTTAAATCAAGTGTGCAGCCAGCGGTTTAGCACAGAGGGGGACAGCAGGGACGGGGGCAGAGAGGGGCAGGAGCTGCAGCACTTGAATTTCTAGCACCACAGTCAAGTTAGGACAAAGAAACAGGGCTGTGATAGCTTCCTGGACCTTATGTTTCCAGCAAAGAGAAACCAGCAGGAAAGGTTTTTGAAAACTGATGAGCTGGTGGAAGGCATTAGAACAATGGCAGAAGAGGCAGGGCCCCCAGGGGCTGAATAAAAACAGTTCCACCATTGCCTTTCAGCAAGACTGAATAAAGTTTAGGGGTTTTTTTTTTTTTTATGGGACTTGTAGCCATTTTTAAACTTTCATTTTTCATAATGTCACAGATAATCTTTTTATCTATTATCCACTGGCTCTTTTCTGAGAGGCATTTGCATCAAATAGTGCTGCACAGATCATGACTGTCTCTAGTGGGCAAAGCGGCTTGAAATGAAAGGTTATTCACTCCCTCTGCTTTCACTGGCTTTGTTCTTGATTCTCACACATTTTTTTTTTTTACATCTGAATTCGAGTATTTCTGGAGTTTTTCTTTAGAAAGCCTTCCATTCTGAGATCTAAGCGTATTCCGGTCCCAATCTGTGTATCACGGGTTACAAAGCTTATGTTCACTAAAGTGAAGCCTCCACTTTGAAACATTTGTTGGACACCCCGCATCCCCCCAAATCCCTTCAGAGCGTTTCCTCCAGAGGCTGTGACAGTAAAAGGGGGGCACTTGCGGGGCAGGGGCCCCTCCCAGCGCCGGCCCCCCAGGGGTGGTAGAATACTAGTACATGCGGGCAGGCAGCCATGCCTTCCAGCAGTAGGGAGAGCGGGGCTGGGGGACCAAGTTCCTTTCACCCCTTCTCCCACGGGAGGACTAATAAATGGGGGCCCTTCCAGCGCAGACAGAGCATGGGTGCGAACCGAGGAGCAGCCTGGGCTCACAGGGAGAATAATCAAAAGCCAGCCCATTTGTGTGCAAAACCCCGTGGAAAAAATGACCTAGAAAGTCGTGGGGATATGACTGATGGTTTCTGTTCAGCTTCTATCACAGAGCTCATGCCCCTCTAGGGGGCTCTGGGGGGAACCAGGGTTGTTCTCAGGGCTCCTTGAGCCCCTCCTCCCCCCCGCCAGCCCCCTCCTCTGCTGCTTCCCACTGGGAGACTCCCACCATCCCCTCCCACAGAGCCCAGAGAGGAATGAGAGCAGTGTGCACAGGCACGGCCTGGAGGCCACGGCCCTGTGCGTGTTCACCCTGTGCACTGACCTTGGTCTCCAGCAGCTGCGCTCAGGTTAACAGTCACCTCACAGAACAGTGGCCAGGGGCTTATTTTTATGTGTGTGTGTGTGTGTGTGTGTGTGTGTGTGTAAGGAGCGCCCCAAATAAAGGACCAGTGGGCCCCATGCAGTGCTGCCGACCCCCGCCTGGCTACAGGGCAGTACCTGTCACTTTGGAGGGCCGCTTTGCAGTACTGCCATTACCTTAGACGGGCCCGTGGGGAGGTGGTGCTGTCCCATGTCCCACGGGGGACACGGCGGCCTAGGGAGGGACTTCCAAGTTCATGGGGGCTGGGGGCTGAGCGGGCCTCAGAACTTAGACCTTTCCGAGTCTAAATGCCTGGTTCCTAATGTCTCCTGTTTTCCTAAGCTGTGAGAACTTCTCTGGAGCACACGGTCCCTTTATTTTAGGGACTTGAGGTAGATATGCAATAGTGATTGCAGCTGCTGTGAGGATTTGTTTTGAAGAAAAGGGTAGTGTTGTTTGACTAGTAGGGTAATTTCCTTGTTTCTAAGCTTGTGTCTCCAGACCTTTGATCCAGTCATCATACTTTTACATTTTTATGACTGAAAAGACATTTCTGTTAGTTCATAAATACAGCTGAAGCTCTCGTGACTCAACACATGAAAGTATTCTCTCCTTGGGTGTGGAAATCTTCCAGTGATGTGGCAGAAATGTTGAAATAGTTTCTGAGTTGTCAACTAAACGTAAACAGATTTCCTCGTTGTAACCCACATGCTTGTAGCTGTGAACTTAAAACTCTCCTAGGAAGGAAAATGCGTTTTGTACCATGTAGTTGTCCTCATTTACTGTAGCCTTTCTGTGCGAGCTTTAGGAATTTAGCTTCATTGTATAGATATTTATAACACTTTAACTAAGTAGAATGCCTGCTAAATTGTTTTTATTGAACTTGCTCCACAGTTAATGGGGATTGCAGTTCATGTTTCCTCACTCAGATTTACAAATTCACCTAGATGGGCAGCACGGGCTGGAAAGAGAACACTGAACTAGGACTCAGGACACTGGTGCTCGTGCTCGGAGCTTGTGACCATGATTTGAGTGGGTGGCTCTGCTTCTGTAAGGCTCAGAAAGAAAGAGGGGTAGCACCTGCTCTGCCCACCCTCCCCACCCTGGGTCGGTAGCGTTCCAAGGCAGGTGAGGAAGAACTGGTGCTCCTGGACGTGACTTTGTGTCAGGCTTCCCAGATGTGCTATAATAGACTTAATTTGTCATTGCGCACTAGAAGCTTTTGATTCGTAGGACGTGCTGTCCCCCTTTGCTGGGGAAAAAAGAAAGTTCTGGTCCCACACCAGCCCCCTCTGGGACAGGAAGCCTTGGCTCCTGGCCACAGGATTACCCGCTGTCTGCTCAATGCCCGCTTGCCCCACATCTGTAGTCCATGCGTGCTCAAGACTATTGCTGCTTCCACTTCTCTCACCCTGATCTGGCCGATCCTCCGCCTGTGCCATCAAGGAGACCCAAAGCTTTCCCTCCCACTCAATGGGAAGCGCAGCCCCCGCTTGCTTTCCTAGGTTTGTGTTTGAGGTAGAAAATAAAGCATACTGGAAAATGGGGAGCTTGATGACCTCCCCACTCCCAATAATCTCCATTAATTAAGGCAGGTGCTACAGATGGTATTGGACATGAGTCTCCAAGTCCATGACACCAGGCTAAGACCTGGCCTTGATGCAAATGCCCATGCCTGGCCTTGACCTCATTGAAATGCATGTTTTCTGGGTGGTGCCTGTTCTCCCAAACTGTATGAGGATGGGGGCGGGGCTATAAAAACACAGATTGCTGCAGGCCCCACCCCACCCCACCCCACCCCCAGAGTGTTTGACTCAGCAGGTCTGGAGTCAGGCACCATAATTTGCATCTCTGACAAGTTCCTAGAGGATGTGGGTCCAGCGACCACACTTTGAGAAGCTATCCTTCAGTAGCACTGGTTAGCTGACCTTCATCCCTGCTCAGGAACATGGCGGGGTGGTTCAGATGATGAGCTCCGCAACTTCAAATTTTAAACCTGAGGCAGCCAGGCTAGGGTCCCTTGTCTAGCTTCCTTCCATTTCCTATGGGTGGAGGTGGCCACGGTCCGACTAGACACAATGAGTCGGGGTGGGCCCGTGCATTGACTCTAGTTGTGGATAAGCATGTCCAGAACCACCAGTAAGAATTATCGCTGGCTGCTGGCTGGGCGGATGTGCAAAGCGGGCACTGATGCAGCCCCTCTTAGGGGCCTGGCCTCTCCAGGAATTGTCCCTCTTCAAAAGATCTCCTTGGTTAAGGAAGGTGGAGGCATGTGGCTGAAACCCTAGCATTAGAAGGTTGGGTTTACATGCTCACTCTGTCCTGTACCAGGGCAGGGGCAAGGAGGTTTGTGAACCATTCCAAGCCTCATTTCTTCCTGTGTGAGATGAAGATAATGCTCTCCGATTTATCAGCGTCTCAGATTGTGGGATGGACCTCACTGTACATACGCAGTGTTCTGCTCCTGGGCGTGTGTCTGAAGTTAGGGCTGTGCAAGGAAGGCAGCCACAAGGACAGCCCTGGTGCTCTTCAGAAACACTGGGAGGAGGACACCTGCCTGGCCTGCCTTTCCCACAGGCCCCTTCACCCTTCCCTCTTGGGTCCCCTCCTCCATACCACGAAGTGGGAGTGAATATTCCAGTCTGAGCATCGTCTATAAGGGGCTGGAGCCCACTGGGAACTGAAGACTCAACTAGAGACGGTGCCCTCTAACCACCCCGACGGCGAGGAGCGTTTCTTCCCAACCACCCAGTCTGCACGGTTGGGGACATTTTGTGGTTCCGGGCACGACACCCGCCCGGCCACGCCGCCCCCCTGGGCCCTGGCCCCCCGTGTCCCCGCCTGGCCCGGCCCCAGGCCTCTGAACCAGCACGGGCGCTCCCTCTGCGCGCCGGCGCCCGGCTCCCGCCGCAGCCAATCCGCGCTTGCACGGCGGGTGACCTCCCCCGGGCTGGGCAGACACTGTCGAGTTGCCCGCCGCCGCTCTCACTGTCTGCGGCTCCGTAGGAGAGCGGGCAGGAGCGCCGCGCTTCCCGGGGCCGCCGCATTCCGCCGCCGCGCTGCTCCGCTCCGCCGGGGCCGCCGCCAGCACCGTGCGGGGCCGCTCCCCTGGCCGCCGCGACTGCCGCACTCGGGAGACGCTCGCCCGCCCGGGCTGACCCGGCAGCGCGCCGCGAGGCTGCGCCCCTGGGACCTGCGCTCGGCCCCGCAGGCCGGGATGCGCCGCCCGCCGTCCCCGCCGCCCGCCTGCAGGCTCCAGACGCGCCTTTGCTGGAGACGGAGCTTGGGCAAACCCGGAGACCACGTCGGGGGTTTGGGTTTTGCTGGGCTTTGGCTCTGGGGTTCTCCGGCCCCCTGGATACGCCTGGTCCCTGCTGAGTAAGTCTCTGGAGGATCGCAGCACCGGTCCCCAGCCCTGGGAGCAGCCGCCTTTCAAATCCCCAGCCTGGACTCGCCTGGGGCTGCAGAAGAGGACTGGACTCCTGACCAAGTAAGGGCGCCCCGTTCACCTGTGCTCTGGCGGGCAGACATCGCGTTGCACGGCGTTTCCTTTAAGCACACGGTCTGATAGGATGGGCAATTACTAACCAGGAAGATGAGTCGCAATTAGTTCAGTAATACATTGAAGTCCATTGTCCTAATTGAGTGGAATTGCTGACAGGTAAATGGCAACACTGAATTCTTCAGTTTAATTAAGAGCTTATGTCATTATAGTGCACTTTTTATTTCTTGGGGGAGCCATGGGGTAGGAATTAAATAACCAGAGTGATGGCTAAGAAACCCATTTAATGGGTAAGTAACCAGTGGGCTGAGATCAGCGTGGGTGCCTTGCTCATGAGCATGGATGAGCTCCTGATAAAGGGATGTGCCAGCCTGGACCACACAGGACTTTGTATTGGATGCTAATTCCTGCCTGATACCAATGTGGCATAGTTAGCACTTATGAGGTACTTATGGCACACTGGCATCTGGCTGTCCCAAAGGCGGAAGAGCTCAGCCAGCGCTCCCCTGCAGCGGGGTTAGCCTGATCAGTAACTGCCCTTTCCTCATTCCCCAAGCATGAAATGAGTGGGTCATTTGAGAGCGTTTTGCTATCTGGGGTTCCCCCTATCAGAAATCTCCTGACCGAGGTGTTTCACTGTACATGTCGATAGCTGGAGGGACTGGGAGAGCGTCGCTGAAATTACTCGGACTCAAAGCAGGGTGAGTGTGCAGGTGTGGAATTTGTTTGAGAACGCACCTGTAATTATAAAAATGTTATTTTCTTTCCTTTGGTGGTGTATTGTTTCCTGTACTATTACGTTCTCGTGCAATGGCTCCCCTCGTGGGAAGCAGGGAAACTGGAGAGAAATCCCTTCTCAGAGGATAATTTTCTTGTGTTTTGGTGTAGCTTCCTGGGAATCCCTTTAACCCTGAATTGGGATGTGTGTTTATGTCTAGGAGGAGCTCTAGCAGCTTTGGAAATCACTAGGTTTCGTGTAGACTGGTAAATAATCAGCACTTCAAATACCAATATTTATTTGTACCTTAACTGTTTCTCCTTGCTCACACGAGGTCTAGATCAAGCTTGTCCAGCCCACGGCCTGCGGGCCACATGCAGCCCAGGACGGCTTTGAACGCGGCCCAACACGAATTTGTAAACTTTCTTAAAACATGATGAGAATTAGGCATGGACCTTTTTGGTTAGCTCAGCAGCTGTCATTAATGTTAGTGTATTTTATGTGTGTCCCGACACAATTCTTCTTCTTCCAATGTGGCCCAGGGAAGCCAAAAGGTTGGACACCCCTGGTTGATATTTTTCAAGATGAGCAGATACACTGTGTTCTCTGGAGAACTCCCATATCACTAAGTGGGCTCAGGGAGTGCCTTTAAAGTTGCATTTCACTCCAGAAGCGACAGCAAGTGTCAGAGATGGAGCAGTGCATCTTGACTATTTTATGGGTTTTAAAGTTTGCAAAGCACTTTGGAAACTTACTTGTAAGTCCCCATTGTTAATCACGGAAAGCGGGTATGGGAAAGATGTTTGTGTGCCTCTCAGCCTCAGCCCTTCCAGGTGCTTTGCAGGTGACTTGAGGTTATACTGATATTACTGTCCGCAATTTTAAGAGTTTACCTGCTCTGGTTTTTCCTGTCCCCTAGCCGTGTTTTGTCATTACTGCTATGAAAATCTCACAAAACTGTTGAAAATACCTCTGCTTGTCCTTGCAAAACTGTGACTTCTTAATGCAGGCTTACCTTATTGGTTTGCTGCTCCTGGTTTTTTGTGTTCTGCCCAAGGCACAGCAGGCTCCTTTTATTTTTCATGAAATTATACAACGGGCAGATTCTTAAATGCATGCATGGATGGAAATTTGAGACTTGTAACATCCCAGAATGATAAATTGTCAAGTAGCCTAGCTTTTCATAAGACTTAATTATGAAAGATCACAAATTTATATTGTCCCCTTTTCGCTGAGCATTCCCAGATCCTTCACACGCCTGCCTGTGAACAATAACAGATAGTGTAAGAAGCAGGATCAAGGATGGCCACCCTCTCTTTCTGCCCAGTGGGTGTTTGGGGCAATGGCATGAAAGCTTCCTTCTGTGATAACATCTTTAAGATTTGGTTCCAAATTCCCTTTCTTTTTATAATCTGCTGTGAATCTGACACCCATGCATTTATCTAAAATCAGCTTGAACAGATCGAAAAATTGAGAGACAGGTTATGGGACTCCCAGAAAGTTAGGAGCAGATTCAAGTCAAATAACAGATTCCAGACTCTCAATCAAATGATCCAACTTGGAAACAAGAAATAAACCTGCCTGTAGGCTCTTAGAATATTAGCAGAAGCACTGGAAAAGAAAGCAGTCATGGCCTCTGCCTCTACCTTTTTTCACCTTCCTTCCCACTCAGCCTTGGATTCCCTGAAAAGGTTGTGTAGTGGGTATCTGTCACCACTTGTCTGCTGGTTACACAATGCAGATTACTCACTTCTGCCCAAGTAACGCCCTGAAGCCATACTATAACAATAGAGCACAGAAGAAAGTCACACTCAAGTTGGCCTTGGCCCCTGTCCATGGGGATTAGCTACTGAAGTACCTGAAAGGCCTAGTTGATGCACACACACCTATAATCCAATTCCTTGGCCTGGATCTCAAGGGCAAGGTAATGTTGGTGCCTATGAAATGCATGCAGTATCTATCTCTATTTGCACTTGACCTGATGGTGCATAGAAGTCTTCCCATCATGGACTCAGAAGAGTACTTCAAGGTCATGGGGGTCTATGCTACTCAAAGTGTGGACCAGGGATCAACAGCATCTTAGCATCTCCTAGGAGCTTGTTAGAAATGTTAAACCTCACTTCTGTTGTCTGATTTTTTAAAATCAGAATCTACATTTTCACAAGACCCCTAGATGATTTTTTTTTTAAATTCATTTTTATTGTTAGACTTATTGGGGTGACATCTGTTCCCTAGATGATTTCTATGCATGATGACTGGTTGGGTTCTCCCATGATGCAAACTCTGAGATCGAGTTTGGCAAACAGAATATTTACTCAGGAGTGCCCTTAGGATCTGCACCTGTGGGAGGGAGGAGGAAGGTAGGTAGAGGGAGAGATCAAGCTGTGATACAGACCAGGAGGCTGAACTAACCACGTGAGGACCTCCAGAGCTAGATCGCCCTTCTGACTTGCCCCATGTTGGGCAGCAGTGGCCAAGCCTTTCTGTGCCCAACTGACAGTACTCCTAGCACCTGGGCAACAAATCCCTCGCTGGACAGTGCCCACCCACCACATTCGAGCTGGGAGAAGCCTTGCTCTGTGCCAAGGGCAGGACCATCAGCACAGGGACTTGGGAGAGATGCAAATTCCTGAGCCCCACCCAGACCTGCTGAATCAAAAGCTACAGGGGTGGCGCCCAGAAACCTGTGTTCAAACAAGTCCTACAGGTGGCAGTTCAATTCTGAGAACCACTGCTCTAAGGTAGCCTTTTCTGTTTTGATTTTTAGTAACAGCTTTATTGAGATGTGATTCATATTCTATCTCAATAATAAAATTCACCATTTTAAAGTGTACAAGTCAGTCATGTTTAGTATGTTCACAAGGTGGTGCAGCCATCCCCACTAATTCCAAACATTTTCATCACCCCAAGAAGAAACCCCCACACCCATTATGAGTCACTCTTTACAGCCTTCTCACAAGTCTGGCAACCACTAATCTCCTTTTTCACTCTGTGGATTTGCCTATCCTAGACATTTCATAGAAATGGAACGATACAATACATGACCTTTTGTGTCCCTTTTCTTCTACTTAGCATAATGTTTTTGAGGTTCATTCATACTATAAGCATGGATCAGTACTTCCTCTTTTAAAATAGATAAATAGTGCTGTGCTGTATGGATATACCACATTTTATTTATCAGGTGGTGAACATTTGAGTTGTCTACTTTTTGACTCTTGTGAATAATGCTGCTCTGAACATTCATCTATAAGTTTTTGTGTGGACATATATTTTCAATTCTGTTAGGAATAGAATTGCTGAGTTGTTATGGTAACTCTTATGGTTAGCTTTTTTAGGAACTTGCAAATGGTTTTTCCAAAGTTGCTACACCATTTGACACTCCTACCAGCAATGTATCAGAGTTCCAATTTCCCTGTAGCCTCTCCAGCATTTATTATCTGTCATTTTATTATAGCCATCCCAGTGGGTGGGAAGCGGGATCTCCATTGTGGTTTTGATTTGCATCTCCCTGTTGACTAATGACATTGAGCATCTTTTCGCGTCCTTCCTCACTGGCCATTTGTATCTCCCCTTGGGCGAAATGTCAGCTCAAATACGTTGTAGGCAGCCTTTTGCTCCGTAAGGAAGCCCCCAGGATGTCTGCTGTGCTGTTTTAGGACTTAAAAGCCCATAATGTGGCCTTTACCCACTGGAAAGTTCTAACTAGACGTGGGACAGTGAGAGAAGAGAACAAGAAAGCCCACTGTAAAGGGCTAAACTGAAGAGACTCGGACCCTGTTACAGTTCAGGTCACAGAACGCTGTGTGGGCTTCTGGGGGAGACTGTGAGTTGGAGCTGTGGGGAGGCTCTGTGGGGCCTGAAGTCTCCTGGCAAGGCTGCAAGTGTTGAGGGGATAAGGGAAGAGTAGAGAAGAGAGGACAGGAGGTCCCATTGGGCCTTGCACATAGCACTCGTGCTTTATAGGTCACCCACCCGGTAAGAAGGGACCTCACAGTCCTAGGACTTCTGTCGAGATCATGCCCCCTCCAGGCCTCAGAAAGGTGAAGCAACTCCTGTTCTCACCTGGGAAAGGGCCGCTTGCCTCTCCTGTTTGTCAGTGGTTTGAAGATTGGCTGCGGTACTTGGAGTACGTGCTTAATAGTGTGGTTGTTTCACAGGTGAGAAAAAAGTGTGCAGGTGGCCCTGAATGATCTCTAATTCCCTATCAGCCCATCTCATGATCTCACGGTGGCCGTGCCAGGTCTCTCCCAACCCCTCAGGGCAGCACCTCTCTCAAGGTCCCTGAGACCATAGGTGACTCTTCAGGACTTCTGGTTAGGTTCTCTTTACTATCGCAATGCACCTGGAATATGGAATATTGGAGCAACAGAATTTCATAACAGAGGTATTTAAAGCCAAACCTTCATCATGCTCTCACCCAGCAAGGGCCTCAGCACCTCTAGTGACAAGAACAGCCACCTTACACTGTGCCGTGCCCTCTAACTTACTGAAGTGCTCTCTCAGCCTTTCAGGAGAGGAAACCTAAGCTCCAAGACGTAACTTCATCAGTGTCAATGATGAGATGATGGCATGACCAGGACATGACCCCTGGTCCATCAACACCTGGCCCAATGTCCTTGTCTGTGAGTTTTATTTTACAGGTTGCTAAGGATTAATGATAAGATGTTTTGGTTCTTGGTCTATAAGTGGATCGTCTCCCAGGAGATTCAGGGTCTCATGATACCATGCACTTATGTTTGGTTGGCACGGTGTTTGTTCCATTGTAGTAATATATTCCAAATGCTATGAGATCACCATTGGTGTCACTCAAGAAAAGTACGCATTAGTATATTTCCTGAATGTACCTCAATTCTCAGTTTTGTCCAGGAACCCTTCAGTTGACTGGATGGTAATCAGAGTATTTGAGTCACTCTTTCTTGAACACAAACAATACGAAACCCTGGCACTGCAGAATTCAAGAGCGGTCCCAACTGTGGGTACCGAATAGCCCACACACAGCATCAGGACTTTCTGTCATTTGTTTCCGGCTGAGCTCTCTCAAATGTGCCTTGTCTAAGATAATGATGTGTCCTAAAAAGTAGTGTGTCGATCAGGTTTGCGGCCTTTGAGCCCTCGTTTAAATTCACATGCTCAAATGAAACGAATTTCCTGAAAAAACAAAGCATTGTGTCGTGAAACAAATTATTCTGCCTCTAACCATTTGTTTCATCTGTCAATCAGAAATTTTACCTACTTAGTTGTTTAAACGCAGTTACATCTGTATATAGAATGCTCTGCACATGACAAGCAGGACATGTAAAAGCCCTAGGGAATCAGAGGCACAGATTGGAGGTGGAAGGATGGGCAAAGTGGTGTCTTACCCCATTATCTGATTTTCTTTCCTTTCCTTTTTTTTATTTTTATTTTTTTATTTTATTTTATTTTATTTTATGCCAAGCCTTCAGGAGGCAATTTCCAAGTTTCTCTGTGTTCTTTGGGGTAAGAGTTGTGCAATGAAAACTCCTTCACCTACACTCTTCCCAGTGTCTTTGTGCCAGACACCCCGCCACCTTTGGTTGATGATCCTGATTGATTAAACTGCACCCAGGGCCACACCTTTGAAGCGGCTCATCTGCCACATTAACACCAGGGGAAGTGCTTCAGCCTAGACAATGGCCCCAGTGAAGGCTTAACAGAATCTTTAGGGTGTGTGTGGTGCTTGGCATCCACAGTGTGCCCTCCTGCCCTCTGGGCGCTGCCCCGTACTCCCCAGACTTAGAAATGCTGAGTAGAGGGTGTAGGGGCAGGCTGGGCTTCAGAGCGGGGAAGCGGCTGTCGTCAGAATGGATTCAGCAGTCTCCCCCGGTGCCTTCCATGTAACACACGGGCAAGGCCTGGTGTCGTAGGAGGGGACTGCAAATGTTAGTGCTCCTGCCAGTAAAAGAAAAAGAGAATGGGCAAGAGAGGAAATGTTTCATTGTTAGGGAGATGTTTTTTGCCAGTAGTTTAAATGGCTGCTTTCTACTCTTAATGAAGAAATATGCATTTAACGATACCTAGTCTTCCCCAGTGTCTGTGAAGCAGAGATAATAATAAGTCATTTTTATTGAGGACCGGTAGGCAGGTGCTTTAGCACTTTAGCATATTCTCCCCCCAAAACCTTATGCATATATACGCTGACCTCGGAGGCATTGCAGGTACAGTTCCGGACCACCACTATAAAGCAAATATCACAACAAAGACAGGCAGACAAATTGTGGGGTTTCCCAGTACACAGAAGTTATGTTTTCACTATATTGTAGTCTATTAAGTGTGCAATAGCATCATGTCTCAAAGAAACAGTTTATAGGCCTTAATTAAAAAAATACTTCATTGCTAAAAAATGCTAACCATCTTCAGAGACTTCGGTGAACCATAATCTTTTTGCTGGTAGAGGGTCTTGCCTCTATGTTGATGAAAACACAACATCTGCACAGCGCCGTACCGTGAGGGGGACCTGTATGATGACACTAAAGCTTGGCAAGCTTCTTTTGTCCAGGTTTGAACCTGGGCCTCCTAGCACAATGGTTTAAAATGTTCCTGGCACACAACAGGACTAACTGTAAGATGAGGAAAGGTGTGTTTTGTAGAACTCACCGAGGCCATGGGTAATTACTGGCTGAATAAATGAATGGCTCAACCTCTTGGGGGAATTTTATTCCTTTTGATGGTCATTTTAAAGGTTACATTCCTCTCCACAGAATGACATTTGCCACTTACCTTTTTGTACGTGCACAGAATAAAAACGTTGCTGACTATGACTTGATCTAGTTTCGTGTCGACTCGCGGCTGGTGATGGGCTGGGGTGGAATGAGAGCCAAGTGCCAGTGCCACCGGGTGTGTCCTGGTGACTGGGAGCCACGGGGTCTCCCGCTCGTGTACTTGTGATCTTCCCTTTTCTGTGATACATTAGGGCGGTTCTATGGAGAAGGCAGTGGGACAGATGATGTCTTGTAAGGGCTCCTCCTGCTCTGTGAATCTTAATTTTCAAAGCATGTGAAGAATTTAGCATAACATTGTCCATTTTTTAGGACGGGTAACTGTACCAGCAGTGACATAGCCACTTTAAAACAGCATAAAACAGCATTTGTCCTTGCACCGAGCTCAATTTTACATCCCTTGGAAATACAGGGAAGTCGTTGCCTAGTCTTCGTTTTCGATATTGGCTAACCACCTATTGCTAAATGACAGGAATTGAAACAATGACCAGAGAAGTGGAATAGTATGGTACCGACGTTCGCCGACGAAGGAAGTGAACAGGTACCGGCCTCGATGTCTTAACACGGCCTAGATGTCTAAGCACACCACCGCTGTCATCAGCCGTGTAACGTGCAGACACTCCTGGCGCTGTGCAACCCTGATGCAGCTTGTTTCTTCTCCCCCTTCCCTGTCTTTCCTTTTTCTTCCTTCCTTCCATCCCTCCCTCCTTCCTTCCTTCCTTCCTTCCTTCCTTCCTTCCTTTTTCCCTTCCATGTAAACAAAAACTCCCACTGAAATCTACTTCATATACCATTTCTAGTAACTGGTGAAAAAGTGAACTTTGTCTGAGGTCAGCTTTCTCATACAAGCTTATTGGGCACTGGGTGAGATTATCAGAAGAGGTAATTATTCCACCGTCAGATCTTTAAAAGTAAGTCTCATCCAGGTGGTCGCTGTGAGGGGTTCTTGAAGCCTGTGGGATTCACTAGATTTAGGGTCTCAGAGCTTCTCTGCCATTCTAGTCGTCTGTGATTCTTAAAAGAAAAATTATTTTTGCAACCTGTAAATAATTATGTTTGTGACATACTTGGTTCTTAGCTTTGAAACTTCATTCATACATTCAGGCAACAAACATTTACTAAGCACCTTCTACATGTAGGCAATATATTAGGAACTGAAGATACAGATGAAGACTATAGACGGTCTCACCAAGCTTATGATATGTTGTGCAATGTATATACACTTTTCAAAAACTCTTCACTTACTTTAGTAGTCATTGTTGGGCAACTTGTCATTCATAAATACTTATGCATGTACACTTATCATTCTTGATTAGATCCAAGGGCCCATCTGTAGTTGGTCTACTTCTAAAAGCAAAGAAACACTGCTCTCAGCACTACCCTGCTGGGAGGCAGAGGGATTCACTGGGGTTAATTCCCTTAGTAATAGGCCGACCAGACGTACTGTTTTAAGTGAAACAGAAAACAATGGTCCTGTCCCATTTCAAACAGTACGTGTGGTCAGCCTCGTCTCACTGGGCTAAATTCAAGGTGTCAGTAGGCTGGCCGTCCATACCATTTGAAACAGGACAGTACCATTGTTTTCTGTCCTGTTTAAAATGACACGTTTGGTCAGACTACTTCGTAGCCACGTGGAACTTGCCACATGAAGAACACCATGGAGTGTAGCATCAACTCTTCAATTTGACAGGAAGGCTCTATTTTTAAAATAATGTATAGTTCTGTGTTGAAATGTATGATCTGTTGAGGCCTTTGGACCAAATCCATTGACTGAAAAGCTGTGGAGAAAACTAAACTAGAGGAGGTATGTGGTATGGAAGATACAGAGCAGTTCGATGCCAGGTGTTAGAAAAGCCAAGTCTAGACGAGATGCATGACAACTCCAGCTAGAGGTGATGTGAATGGAAGAGGTTGGGGAACTTTGGGAGATTAAAGAGATGGTGGCAATTGGGTGATTTTTACCTGTGAGCATGATCACTAGTCATCCTTGGAGGCATGCAGTCTCCATGCCATCTCTTCTGGGCCTGTGCTACAGCCTTGTGATGCAGCAATGCAATGCGGAATAAACTCCACACAGTGAGATGAACTTGACACATGACATTGCCCATATGATTAAGCTTATATGAAGATGCATATGATTATTCTTTAAAACATCTATTAATTCCTCAATCAGATACTTATATTTAGAAAAAGAGAGAAATATCTAAAGGAAATCTGCTTATGCATTGTAGAAGTAAATTTGTAGGAGGTATGTTGCTATCTGTATTTACTTAAAATTATATGTTAGTCACTTCCAGGAAGGAGTTCCACATGTGAAATATTGGTGGTCAACATACCATATTTTCCACGTATGAGATGCCTCCATGTATAAGATGGCCCCTACTTTTCTGACTCAATATTAAAAAACCAATATCAACCAGTTACTTCTATATTTAAGACCCCCAATTTTTGGTCTAACAATTTCAGACAAAAGTATTGTCTCATACACAGAAAAATACAGTGTTATGCTAAGGACTTACAAACCTTTATTTTTACAGGTAGTTACTTCACATGACTTTCTGTGAAGACTTGAGTAGAAATACTCACAGTTCTAGCACAGCACACGAGGGTGTCTGTCTCTCTGAACCCTTGCCAACTTTTGAGCACTTTCTCTTTTGTTAGTTATTCTTTGACAATTTGACAGATAAAAACTAAATGTCCTTTTGTTTTGTCTGGGAGGTTTTAAAATGCTGCTTCCTGTTGTGTGGAAATGATTCTCCGACCCTTTCTAGAAGAGCACACTCTGTTTTCTACTTGGTTTTTGAATAACTTTTTCAGAGGGACCCCCTTAGGAAAATTAAGTCACCAGGAAGCATCCCCAAATGATTCTATGGTGAAAGGAAGAAGTACAAGGGCTGTCTGGAAAAAATCCAGCCATAAGTGGCTCTATCTTTCGTATTATATGGCTGGATACGTTCTGGACAGGCCTCATATCTTAGTCTTCCCTTCCCCCACATCACAGGTTGTGTGATTGGAGTCCTCTGGTATGGGTCCCAGTGATGATGCTTAATTTCCTGGTATCTCGCTTAGTAGGAAAGTGGCTGGTGTGGCAAAGCATGCTAGCTGACTTCTCATATCCATTCTCCCCTCTTCTTCCTCATTAATGGAACTGCTGATTTTAGCAGATAGAATAAAGACTATACTTCATAGCCTCCCTTGCAGCAAGGTGCTGTGATATAACCAAGTTCTGGATAATGGGTAGTAATGAAAGCAGGAAGTGCTGCTTATAGAGCATATCCTTAAAGGGCCAGCAGCACGTGGACATAATGGTTGAGGCTGAAGTCATTGTCCCAGGCCATGATGTGACTTTGGGAATGGAAGGTACTAAAGGCAGAAACAACAGCATATCTAGGAAGATCCCATGTTTCTCATGTTACAAAATGCCATATCAGACCTAGACTGCCTACCTTGGGACTTTGACTTTGAGAGAGAGAACTCTTTTTTAAGCCATTTTTAGTTCAGGTTGTCTGTCACTAACAGCCAAACTTAATTGTAACTGACCCAGTGGGGAAATGCTCTAAAAGGAGCTATCATTCACCTTCCTAAGTTTCTAACATTTGGAAGTCATTTCTTATATCGTCTTTTTGTTGCAATTACACAGTCATGGTGGGTAACTACCTACACTTCACTGTGGAGTATGACGAGGTACGACAATAGAAGCACAGAGGAATAAAAACCGTGTACCCACTCAATAGAATGTGCTGTAACTAGCTTTACCAAATGTCACTCATGTCCTTATGTGTAATAAAAAAAAATCACTAATTACTCTGTCATGTGGACAACCACACCAAACCAGACTTGCTTCATGTACTGAGAGTCACATTCACTAGAGCAGTAGTATTTTTTACAATGAGGGGCTTAAAAAATGGGCTTCCTTTCAGCATTTCTCCAACTACACAGAATAAATTGGAAACTCCATGGAGTATACATGTATATATGTATGTAGGTATGTATTGGTTGTTATACTTAAATTAGCAGAAAATGTCTGTTCTTGACTATACCAAGTGGACAGATGACCCCATGTTAGTAGCTGCTAATAGACCTTGGTACTTTGGGGAGAATGGGAAAAATACCACAGACTTCTTAATTCTACATAGAGTACATAATAAGAAAATTCCTGTTTTTGAACCATCTCAGCATCAGAATGGAATATGCTGTTGTTTAAGAATTATTTATTTCTAGAATTTATTTATTAAATTTGTTGAGGTGACATTGGTTACCAAATTATATAGGTTTCAAGTGTACCAGTTCTGTAATACATCATCTGTGTGCTGCATTGTGTGCTCACCACCCAGAGTCAGCTCTCCCTCCCTCACCATATATTTGACCCCCGACTCCCTCCTACATTCCCCTCCCCCTTCACTCTCTGGTAACCACTAACCTATTGCCTGTGTCAATGAATTTTTGTTTCTTTGTCTGTCTTGTTCCTTTGTTGCTTACAATTTTATATCCCACATATGAGTGAGGTCATATGGTTTTTGACTTTTTCTGTTTGACTTACTTTGCTTAGCATGATGATCTCAAGATCCATCCATGTGTCTCAAATGGCAATACTTCATTGTCTTAGGTGATACAAAATAGTGGAAGGCATCTCCAGACTTCTTATAGGGAGCCCCTGTAGAGAGAGCTGTGTGCTGCTTATCTGACTTCTTGAACTGTGGTTGCTCAGACTCTGGTCCAGGAAGAGTAGGATTATAGATGTAGAAATCATCTGTTCTAACAGCCTTAGAGTCAGAGCCTTTCACTAATAGATGCAAATACTGGAGATGATCTAGTATTGCCCTTTAAGTTGGGAAAACTGAGGCCCAGGGAGCTGAAAGATCTTCCCAAGATCACATGGCCTTGAATCCAGACCCCAGCGTTCTCTACCTATTGTTCTTGTCATCATACAACACCGTCTTTCATTTCAAGGACTTGTGATATCAAGTTTTGCACTGTTTCTACCTTTATTTTTACTTGAGAGGTTAAAAAACAAGCAAAATGAATGTTGTCATAAATAAGTCTTCTAAGTGGATCAGGATTTATTTCTCCTGGAATAAATTTATTCATTCCTTTTTATTTATTTGTTTTTTAACAGAGGGTATATCTCCAAGACTGAGAACTAAAAGAACACATTCCTTAGCCCCTCATGATTCTGCCCTGGTGGTAGATCATTAATGGTGTAGAAAATGAGGGCAGTGCTGGGCAGTCCGGGGTGGGGTGCATGCCTCTTTAAGAGATTTATGTGGTGGTCTGAGCTGGGGAGACAGCACGGTGGTACATCATCATGCAGGCGACATCAGAGACTTTCTTCTTCGCTTGGGTGCATTATCATAAAAAGTGATTTAGACTGGAGCTGATTGATGCAAATGGCCCTATGTTCTTTCCTATCATTAGCGGCCTCTTTCAGTGGCCAGAGGCAGTGATTAAAGCTGTCATTTCGAGCTGCTCATTAAAGACAAGCCCCAGAATAGCAAGAGGAAAAGAGGTTGGAGAGGCATATATACACACACATATGAATGTGTGTGTGTGTGAATGTGTAATATATTTTTTGCTTCAAAAGTGCATCATCCCCTTCCTGATTGAACTGCTGAAATCAAGGCTGTAGAGACATTTCCACTGAGAATATAGAATGCTCTTTTGCAAGTAATATTAGATTTTCGGGAGTGTCACAGTAGATTCTGATGACAGCTTGCCTACATATTATGAAAGGAGATGAGGAGGGTATTGTGTTAGGAGTATTTTGTTAGGGATTGACCCTGGTGAGAACTCATTAAGTCTCCCTCCTCCCAGCCTGGGGACTTCAGAGGCAGACCACGGGAGAGCCCAGGGGAGGGTTGCCGAGGGTAGCTGGCCTCAGTAAGTCCCATTGTGACAGTGTTAACCCCAGGGATGGAGAGGAGGACAGCAAGGAGGGGCTCTTTGCTAAGCCCAGAGGACATAGGTGTCTGGATGTCAATTAGAGAGAGGGGGGCATGAGTGGGCCTCCGAACAGAAGGGGACTGGAAAGGGAAGGAAACAAAGCCGAGATCCACATGGGCAAGCAGAGAGATGGATCACAGAGCAGGCTCTGGCTTCTCAGAGTGCTGCAGTCAGGGCAACATGGCCGGTTCCTCACCTGGCAGTAAGACTGAGCTCCTCTGGACTGCCATCTGGGGTTTCACAAATGTGAATTCACATCCACAAACACACTGGTTTAGGGTCGTGTCCAGATGGTGCCTACAGGTGACAAAATTTCTCTGAGTCTTCTTGCCCAGGCTCCAGGTGAGCTCCACCACACCCGAAGTGAGGGCTGGGATGGTGGGTGGCGGCTGAGTAAAGGGCCCTGGAAGCGAAGCGGGAAAGGAACCACCTTTGATTCTTTGAACAACCAGTTTCAAGTCAGAGACATGACCGGCACATCACCCTGCCTGGCCCGTGGGTGCTTTATAGCTGAAATCACAGCCAATTTTTATAGAAGTTAGTCTACAGCTCTCCTCAGAAATCCATCTGGGAGAAAAAAGAAATAAAGAATTATCAATTTAATTTCTCAGTCTAATGAACTGCTCTTATACATAAATTTTTAAATTACCTTTTTTGTTTTGTTTTGAATGAAAGTGGAGACCAGCATCACTTATGCCACCACCACTGTCTCCATGACAACTTCTTAGCTATGGCGGCTCATGTGACTTCACAGTCACAGGCCCCAAACATGAAGCAAAGGAAAAGTTTTCATTTCTCTTCTGTAATTTAGTAGACTCTAGGGCTCCCGTGATGGGGTGAAGTGCAGGTTGCTTTTTGGTGTGGACAGAGAAGAGTGGGAAATTGGTGACATTATTCCTCCATGCCACACGGCAGGGATTGCAGTGTGCTGCAGACAGCTGCCTTGTCAGGGTGAGCCAGCAGTTGGCTTCCAAGGTGTGGCCTGTGACCTCTGTGCCGCACACCCCACAGCCACAGCCTTCTCAGCCTGGGTCTGGCGCATCAGGGCCTATTAGCATTGATGCTGGGCTGTGATGTTCCTCTCCTCGGGGAGCACGGCAGCAGAACTGAACAAAGTCACTGCTAATCTGTGCTTACAGGCTCCCCCTGGGGAGAAAGCCCAGCCAGCTGGCACTCTCGTGCTGAGCACATTCACTTCCCCTGGCAGGCCAGCGGCCTGGCAGGGACCCAGAGGCTAGCCGGCTGTGGGACTAGCCTATACTCCCGGCCGTCCCGCTCCGGATCACACACACATTGTGCACTGCCTTCCAGACTGAACACTGGCTGAACTCACAGCTACGTCACTGCAGCTTATCCGCCTGGGCCTTTCCACACAGTTTGCATGGCTCTCTAGAAGCAAACAAAGATGAGCACTGCATGAGGCACAACTGTCTATCTGGCTACATTGGGGTTAATATGGAACTACCCCACCCCCCACCCCCATCTTTCTATTTTCCCAGGTTCTAGGTCAGTGACACAAGGAAAATTCCTTGTGAGTTCAGGCCCCTGTAGTTGGAAAAGAACTTGCATATCTGCCTTGGATGATGGGGTGCGTAGTGGGTGGCAGGGATGAGGGAGGGTGGAGTTAGGGGGACAACAGGAATCTTGGGTGTGTATTACCAGTATACATGTTAGAAAATGCCTCGACGGAAGAAATGGGCTGAAACCTCTTTTGATCTCAAACTTCATGGGTTTCTGCAAGCAAGCATACCTGCCCAGCACACTCACTGCTGAGGTGAGAATTCACTTTCTTGAACCAGAATCCTGTAGCAAGGGAGCAGAGGCCAGAGAGCACCGTCAGTCCTGCTCACTGTGCTCTTTTATAGGGAGTCTAGAGCTTCAGTTCCCAAGCAGTGGTATACGTACCCCTGGAGTATGTATGTGCTGGGCTGTTCAGGGGCATGCAAAAAATAATCAGTAATGATGAAAAAACAAGTAAAAAAATGCAAAATGTTAGTTATAGAACAATAAACGTTAAGTTTGAATCACCGTTAATGGAGTGACTTAGATCACATTAGCAAATGATGACTGGTGAGGGCGTGGCTACGAACCCTTCCGCCAAACTGCTCTTCTACCAATACGCACAGTGTCAGAACAATCCAAACATAAAATAATATCTGAGGCCAGACTGTTGGATCAGTCCAGTTATTGACTGAGTGAAAGTGCATGGTCTTTAAATGTGATTCTTTCCAATTTTTTAAATTTAATTTTAACATTGTTTCAGTTATTATTGTCAGTGACTTTTAAGCATGTCAGTTATGGATCAGTGGTTGAAAACAGAAATGGTTAAAAAAACAAAACTTGATGTGGATTCTAACCCATCACCAAGTACTTCTCAACACGTGTCTGCAACTATAAGCACACGCACACTGGGAGATGGTAAAAAGGTACATGCCTCAGTTACTACACAAAGTAAAAAGAAATCTGAAGAGTACATTACAAATGGGTTTTCGTTTGTAGGGGTTGATGACCGTCCTAAGTCTTTGTGTGCTGTGTGAGGGGAAATATTATCTAGTGGTTGCATGACACCCTCTCTACTCATGCAGCATTTAGAAATTAAACGTCCTATGTCTAAAAACAAAGAAATACATTATTTTTGGTGCTTAGAAAAGCATCTAACAGTTACCTCACACATAATGTCAGGAAGGAAGGACAATGAGAATGCAGTTGAGGCGTCATACCATATTGCTTATCACACAGCTAAGTGTGGTAAAAACCACACCATAGCACAAGATTTAACTTCTCCTTGTATTATGGATACTGGTTTTTTGTTGTCGTTGTTGTTGGTTGGTTGGTTGGTTGGTTTTGTATGTTTGGGGAAGAGCATGTCTGCACAATCAACACTATCTCTTTTTCAAACAATACAATGTCTCGACGAATTTAGGAAATGTCTGACAATGTTGAAGCTGTAGTAGCAGATAGAGTTAGTAAAAGCAAATTCTTCTCCATCCAGGTCGATGAAAATGTAGATGTTGCTGATGTATCTATTTTTCTTGTCATCATGAGGTACTTGGTAGGAAATGAAATTGAAAAAAACCTGTTGCTTTTTTTACCCATTGACAGAGCATACCACAGGTGAAGATATTTTTAATGCAATCAATGGTTATTTCATTGAAAGGGACATTAGTTGATCGAATTGCTGTGGTGTATGTGATGAAGGCAAGCTTATGTCAGGTACCATGGAGTCACTGCTGCATTCATAAAAAAAGTCTTGCATCCAAGCCTCTTCCAAAAGATGCTCTTGATGAGGCTGTAAAAGTTGTAAATTTTATTAAGTCACAACCACGAAATTCCATATTTTTTTAAGTGCTGTGTGAAGAAATGGACAACATCACAGCACATTCCTTTTGCAAATAGAGGTAAGGTAGCTATCTTACGGCAAAGTACTTACACAGATGTTTGAACTTAGACATGAAGTCCAGGTATTTTTGAAGACCATCATTTCCTTCTTGCTCCAAAGTTTCAGGAAAGTGATTGGCTTCAAAGTCTTGTATATTTATCAGATAGTTTTCTAGAGATAAACAAACTCGACTTGGGACTTTACAATCACTATATTCAATAACTGACAAAATTGAGTTAGTGATTAAAAAAACTGGACTTTTGGAAAGCGTGTATTGAAAGAGGTCAGCCTGAAGATTTTGAAACTCTGCACAACTTCTTCTCTGAGAATAACTTGCACCTACCCCAAAATATGAAAGAGAATATTGTAAGTCAGTTGTAAGTTCTTACAGTGTCCTAGTACTTCCCTCAACGTGGAAAAGGAAACAACTGAGTTGCAGATCCCTTCAATGAAGAATTCTTCAAAGAAGCTAAACTATCAATCAATGAAAAAGAGCAGTTAACTGAACTTTCAACTGATTCTTCTTTAAATTCTGATTTTAAAAGGAAGCATCTTATTACCTTCTGGGTAGATGTCAGTGAGGAATATGAGCAGCTCAGTGAGATAGCACTCAAATACTTCTTGCCATTTACTAATACTGTAGTAGTGGAGAGAGCTTTTTCTTCTTATACCTTCATAAATAAAAGAAGGACCACAACAAGCTTAATGCAAGTCCAGATTTAAGACTGTATCTTGCCTCTTTTGAGCCAGATTTCAGGAAACAAAGTGCATCAAAGCAAGTTCAACAATCTTACTAACAGTGTTTCCATTGGCTAGTGATCTGCGTAACAATTATTACAGACTTTTCAGATAACACAAATAAATATTATTAACAATAAAAGTTTGTTAACACTTGATCATCATTATCAGTATTTAATTGTGTTAGCATATTGTAAAATTAAATCTGTGGTTTATACTTTTAGTGGAGTCATTTTTCTTTCCTACCTTATTATTACCTCATTTCCACTATTTTGCATTAAGATAGGCACTGAATGAAAGTGAATATTTAAAAACAGCTGTTTTAAAAACAAGGGGGAACCTTTATAGAAATGGGTTTAAGAGGTATGCACGTGGAAAGAGGTTGGGAACCACTGGTCTAGCGTTTTCTTAGTTGACGTGACTTAGAATTTTTTAGGGTTCTCAGGTTTAGGATTTTCCTGCCTAACCTACAAAAATATATGCCCTGAAAAATTTGTGGCTTCTTTTAGGAGGAACATGTGAGAAGCATTTATTCTGCTCCAGAACCATTCAGACACCAATGTGTTGCCCCCACTTGCATAGATAAAGGCCAACAGGGGTGTTTGTACCAGGTGTACAGGGGTCCTGGTGAGAGATTGGGAGACGGCCAAAGGGCAGTGTGTTCTGTTAGAAAGTTTTGTTTTACCGGGAGGTATATGATGGGATTTCTCCAGAAAGGGAAAGACAAAGACCTGAATGAAATGCCTTCTGTACACCTTCTTCACATTTTTCCCGTCCCATTCATCTGTCCTCTGAGAAGTGATACAAACAACAATAGTAACTATTGCTGACCTTTAGCAGGCACGTTCTCTGTGCTGGGCACTGCATTGAACTCTGGGCACTGGCAGCGTGTCATCCTGGCGACAATGCAGGAGGGAGGTGTGGGGATCAACCGCAGTTGGCTGGTGAGGACACTGGCTCAGAGTCTTCTCAGCATCACTTAGCTACCACATGGAGGACCCCGGGTCTGGCCAGAGACCACACTCTTGTCCATGCGAGATCAGTGAAGTACCATTTGGCTCTAACAGCTGACAGGCCTCGCATGGCCACCCAGGGGCACCACATGCCCTACTGGGAACTCCAGCTGGAGTTCTGCTTTTATGATGGGACAATCTGATGACTCCCAGCTCCCCAAGGGCAAGGACTTGCCTACTTTGTGCATACCATAGAGTCCCCGGTATCTGATACAGTCCCTGCATACATTGTGTGCTCAGCACATAGTTGCCACATGAAAACATGAATGAACGAGTGGTCAAGGTTAAAATTAACACGTCTTTAGAATCAGTAAACTTGCCTTCCCAGCCCAAAGAGATTTTCCTCAAAATAGGATGTTAAATGAATTTTTTTCAGATTGGAGAAATTTGAGCATGAGCAGTAGGAATTATTGGAGAGGGAATATGGAATTATTGGTGGAATGACGTCCCAGAGGAGATCTTAAAGGACAGGGTTAAGAGCAGAGAATTTTTATTAGCAAGAAGAGGGTACTTCCTCTTTAGAGATCAGAGGTGAAGGGAGGAAAGAAAGCCTCCAGTCAGTAGTCAGGTTTCGTACTGCTTAGGAGTGCTTTCAGCAGCAAGTAACGGAGGGCTTGATTAGCAGCATCTGAAACCATTAAGGATTGATTTTTCCACGTGGTTGCAACAAAGCCACATATAGAGAGTCTCTGTCATTGGTTCAGTGGCTCAGCAGTAAGGACCAATGTCTTTGAGAACCTTTTTGGCCTTTTCCTCCTGGCCACACTATGGCTGCTGCAACATCTGACATCATGTCTGCATTCAAGGAGTCCTTGTTATCCTTTCTTTACCTCAAAAGCAGGAGCGTTCCCCCCACCTCCAACTTCTGCTTAGATCTCTGTTGCTAACCAGAACAGCAAGGAGCGTGGGAGAGTGAGCATTCAGCCTCTGCAGGGAAGGGGGCACGGCACTGAGAGGGTCAGGCTGGGTTCTGGTGCCACCGCCCCTGCTGGCTGAGCAAGTGGCTGGGACGAAGCCAGTAGTTATCCTGCAGGATCCGTGGGGTCGGAGCCTCTACTGCACTTAGTCTTCCTGGAGGAATAACAGAAGTTTGTGAGGAAGCCCTAAGAGACTCAGTAAACAGGAGAGGGCAGGAGAGAAGAGACAGTTAAATGGTTCACCTGTGAGTGATTAGAACGTCAAGTACCACATTATAGTTGTGTGAAATTTACTTTTGCTGATGTTTATGTCCTCCTCTTTGAGTTCGTCTGCTTCCCCACCCCCTCCAAGGAATGTAACCACTGCACGTAGCAGAAAGCACGCTCCTCAGTACAAGCAGCTACGTTTGTCCAGTGTCTCCGTTTAAAATGATTGTCTATTTCGTATCTCCGAAAAATGTATCCGTCATAAACACCTTACCTGGGAACATGGGTCGGCTGACCAGACATATCGTTTTAAACGGGACAATACCATTGTTTTCTGTCCCCTTTACATTGACGTGTCTGATCAGCCTAAAAATGGGGAAATAAACCTAAACAAAATGAGCTCCACCTAAGGTTTGTGAAGAGCCTTCAAAGGAAGCTCTGAAATGAAGAAGGTTACACTCTTTCCTTCCTCTTTACACTAGCCTGGTATCAACACACTCATTTACTAGTTACAGTTCTGTCCCTCCTGGCTAAGGGAACGAGGCGTTAACTCGGCTGGTGCTGACTGGGGCTGGGCCCAGGAGACCTCTCAAGAAGCCCGGCGGTGGCCCGGGCCTTTGCTGCCACATCGGGCGGGTCACCTTCCTCTCTCAGGAGGCTGGGCAGATCTCAGGGGCTCCTGACATCCTCTCAACCTTCCCTGACTCCACCTGCCCTGAGAGACACAAAGGTGGCCCTGGCCCCTCTCCAGCAGTGTCTCTGGAGGCATCGCCCCCCGGGTTATACTTAGTATCTTAGTTTGTGCCTTCGCTTTCCCCTGACCCTCTTTAACCAAGAGGAAAAACCAATTGCCAAGAGGACTCCATTGCCCCGTAGTTTACATCCCCAGAGCGCGCCGTGCCCTATGGAGAGCTGCACTGCGCTCACTAACTCATCTCGTTTGTGCCAGGGCCTTGGTCAAAACCTGCTTTCCCAGCAGAGTGCGGCCGGTGGATTAGTGAGCCCCCCACGCTCGGGGCAGTGGTTCTCAACCCTTTGGCAAGGGACAGAGAGAGAGAGAGAGAGAAGGAAAGACGGGAAGAGAGAGCAAGACAAAAACCACACAAAAGGAGGACAGGAGTGAAAGGAAGGCGTGGTACCCGCGGCCCCGAATCTTGTTGGAACACAGGCACTGCATGTAGCAGGGTTACCAAAGAGGGGCCCGGGTTGGATCCTGCGCTCCGCTGGGAGAGGAAATCGCCTTGTGCTGCCCTTTCTACCATCACAGAGTTAGATCAGAACAATGCGCTCTGTGCGTGTGTGTGTGTGTGTGTGTGCACCAAGCGTGTGTGTGTGTGCACACCGTGCGTGTGTGTACACCGTGTGTGTGTGTACACACCGTGCGTGTGTGTGTGTACACCGTGCATGTGTGTACACACCGTGCATGTGTGTGTGTACACCATGCGTGTGTACACACCATGCCTGTGTACACCGTGCGTGTGTGTGCACACCGTGTGTGTGTACACCGTGCGTGTGTGTGCACACCGTGCGTGTGTGTGTACACCGTGCGTGTGTGTGTACACCGTGCATGTGTGTACACTGTGCGTGTGTGTGTACACTCCGTGTGTGTGTGTGTATATACACACTGTGTGTGTGTGTATACCGTGTGTGTGTGCAGTCTGCTTGGGACACACCCTGGTTTCAAAGCTCTGCTGATCAGGTAACCCGAAGGCTCCTTCTCAAGGCCAGATGCGGACCACCACCGTGCTCTCTGTGGGCCTTCCTCTCCAGCAGGCCATTTTTTTCGCTTGTCTTGACTTGGATCAGCAGGATTCACTCCTGTCAGACAAATTATAGCATCTATGAAATGGGGATATCGACATGTGTGACTTGATCTGTTTTAATAGGGACCCAGTGGGAGTTTCCTCCCTGCCCCACTGCGCTTTGTGTTGGTTCTGGACTGGCGGCCAGGAGCTGGAGGACTGCCGGCGTTAACCCTTTGCTGACAGCAGGTCGCCAGCCTCCCGTGTGCTCGCCGCCTCCTTTTTGTCCCTGGCCATTGTCTGGAGAGTGCATACCGCTTGCCATCCACTTCGTGCTTATTATCTCACAGGAGACAAGCTCACCCCAGGAGGAGGAAGGGAGAGCTGCGTTTTGAACCAGATCTTTTGATTTTCTATCTTCCCTCTTCCCTCTAAAATAATTGGAAGTGCCGGTCAAGGTGAAAAAATAAAAAAGCCAAGAGGGGAAACATACATTGTGACACCTCGGCATCCTGTTTCTCCAGAGGTTGTTATCCTGGCTGCCGTCTGACTCTGAGGAAAAATGAGCATTTGAGCAGTGGCAGCTCAGAAGTTGGCAGCAGGACAGCTGGGTCAGGGGATGGGACCTCTCTGACGGAGAAGAGGGAATTTGCATGTGTGCACGAAAATGTTCCTATTTTATTGCTTTCTCCCTTTCCCTCTTTCTGACTCAGTTGTAAGGGAGGAGCCTCCTCAGACCACAGGCTCTCCCCCAGGGCCCATGAACCCTGGTGGTGGGGTCCCTGCGGCTGAGGATGACGTAAAGACAGTGGCGGGGACCCTCTGCACACACTACTGCTGAGAAGGACTTAGCACCCTGCCTGCCCCGCACAGGGCTCCCACAAGCCGCGCTGGTGACTCACCCCACACCCATCAGCTTCTGGGTGGGGCTGCGAGGGCAGGAGCGTGGCTTTCTTTGAGCCTTCTTTCTAGCTCCTCCCCACTCCTTAGCACATGAGGTACTGGCGCACCTCCACTTATAGAAGAGACACACCCCTGAAACCTTGGACGTAGATGGAATTTGGGGCAGATAGAACCCTGTATTCCATAGATTTACATTGGTTCGGGTCCGTCCAAATGAAGCAGAAAACATAGTGATATCCCGTTTACTTGCTGGTGTAGGAACCTAGCTCACAGCTCCTCTTATAAAGTGGGAAACACTTTAGGGTAGCACATACCCCCCCTTGATTCACCTGTTCGAGGAGCCCATTGCCGAAGAGCTCACCTTTGCCAGGGTTCGCCGGCGGCAGGCACTGAGCCACGTGAGACGTAGAAGGAAAGGAGTTTGGTCAAGGCCCCCCGGCCCGTGTGGTGCAGCCAGGCCCTGACTGCTTCCCACTGCACTGTCATGAACCTCGACCCTCCGTGTCCTCAGGTCATTGTGCTGTTTAGACTGGTGATTTCATTAGGATTTTCCACCCTTTTCATTTATTTCATTTGGGCCCCAGGCAGAACTTCTGGGAACTGAGTTGATAGTGCATCTGTCTTTAATTTTCCTTTAGGGAGAAGATCTCCACTGGGCCCCATCTCCCCCACGCATTGCTTGCTAGCCCTGCTTCGTGGCCTCTTTGTTGTGTTTTGTTTTATGCTACTCATCCCTTCTGACATGGGGAAGAAAGCCGTGGAGGGAAACTGGGAATTTTCAGGGAAGGTTGTCATAAGAGAGGTTGCAGGAAAGAGGCATGGCTGTAAAACCAGTCCAGCACCTGAGCAGATTGTGTGCATGGTGGTGAGGAGGTGTGGTGACTGGGGAGGAGTTTCTCTAGTGCCGAGAAGACAGAGCAGAGAGCTGATGCTTACTGGATTTGGAAAGACAAGGGTGTAGCTTCCATCCACAAACTTCTCTTCCCTTTCCCTGAGACTGAAGACACACTGAAGGCTTGGGGTGTCCTTTGCCCACAGTGTGGCCTCTGCAGTGAGCTGCAGACCACACGTTCCCCTGGGATGCCTGGGCAACCACCGCTTCTCAAGTCCAGGATCACTGACTCTGTCGCTCGGAATTCTTCTTTCCTTCTCCCACACCTCAGTGGACTGGTCACTGAAAAATGGCCATACCTACAAGAGATGTCTTGCCGTCGGCACCATTTTAAAATTCTCTTCTGGATGTTGAGCCTAGTTATTTTAAACTATTCCCAGCAGTTTTTTCCTCATTTCCAGGTTTCTCTGGATTAACCCTAAGTATAACCCCTTCCTTCCTCAAAATTATAGACCCCTTAGTTTTGTTGACCATGTTTTCCATCTTATGGCACATTTGATTTTTGGAATAAGGGACAGCTCTGCATGTCGTCGGATATTAGATTGAGAAACCCAAATTTGCAAAAAGTTTTAGGTCATTATTTTTAGACATGCAAGGTGGAACAGTTAATTTTGCAAAGGCTGCCTACCTCATTGATGAATATCTCTATGGTCACCTTCGAAGTACTCCCCTTGGGGAGCTGTGCACCGATGCCAGCGCCTAGTCCACCCTTCAGAGCAGTTTTGGAACTCTTTTTCTGGAATGGCCATCAGAGCTGTTGTCACTCCCAAAATCTGACAGTTAAATTTGTGAACTTTGCATTGTGCACTTACATTGGCAGCACTGTACAAACAACATGGTGAGGTGTCATAACTTTGGCAAGGTATGATGACACCTTACCGAGTTGTTTGTGCAGTGCTGTCAACGTAAGCGCATGGTGGCAAGTTCTTGATGGGCATTCCAGAAAAAGAATTCCCAGGTTGCTCTGAAGGGCAGACTAGGTGCTAGCATTGGTGCATAGTTTCCCAAGGGGAGTACTTCAGAGATGACCATAATGATATTCCACAGTGAGGAATGTAGCACTTTTTCTAGGATGAGTTCACAAAAGGAATTGTCCGACCTCATATGCCTGTATCAGAAATGAATCAGAGTAAAAGCAATGATTATGGAAGAAGGCCTAGGTCAGGGGTGTCCAAACTTTTGGCTTCCCTGGGCCACATTGGAAAAAGAAGAATTGTCTTGGGCCACACGTAAAATATACTAACACTAATGACAGCTGCTGAGCTAACCAAAAAGGTCCATACCTAATTCTCGTAATGTTTTAAGAAAGTTTACAAATTTGTGTTGGGCCACATTAAAGCTGTCCTGGGGCACATGAGGCTCGTGGGGATGCAGGTTGAGCAAGCTTGGCCTAGGGCAAATCGTGGCAGATACAGTGAACCAGTTCACAGATTTACTAAGTGTTGTGTAATGCTATGGATATTCAGGCTTACTTTTGCATAGTATTTTTAAAATGTGTTTAGACCAAGTTCCTTAGGCAGCCTTGGAGTACAGATGTTCAGGCAACTTGATTTTCATGAGGTCTGTCACAAAATTCTTTCTCCTAGTTCTTTTAAAACTCATTTTTGACGTGTACGAGGGCTGTCTGGAAGGTATCCAGCCCCATAATATGAAAAATAGAGGCATTTATGCCTGGAGTGTTTCTAAACAGCCCTTGTCTCCCTTCGTACCGTAAGGGGCTGCTGTTGTCTTCTTCTCCCGAATTCTTACCCCAGTCTGCCATCTGGACCTGGACCTGGTGTCTGTTCGGGGTGATGCTCTGGTGGTTCTTTAGGCCTCACATTCTTGCTGAGAAAAGCATGGTGTTCAGCCAGCTTGCATCGTGCCCATCATCCCCACAGTGACCACTCAGGCCCTAAGTCGTACCCCTCTCCTGCTAACTCCCACACTTCCTGGAAATCAAATCTCCCTCCAGTCAAGTCACCAGGCTTCTATTCTATAATCCCCTCATTCACTCTTGCCAAGAATGCCTTTAAAAGTTGTATTTGTTATTATGTATAAGACCAGAAAAAGGCTTGTAAGGTTTTTTTTTTCCCCTGAAATCAGCTTTAATGCATTATGACAAAACCCATGTTTCTAAACGTTTCATGTAATGGTTGTGCTTTTTCAGCTTATGGAAAATGGATCCAGAACTGTTGGCAGCTTTCATGCATCTTTCACTGGCCTTTATCTTTGTGGACTGAGTCAGCTAAGGGCCAAACTTAACCAAAATCATTGGCCATTGATACCCTTGCCAAGTTGTATTTTATTACCATGGTTTAAGAGTGAGGGGTAGGCCAAAATGATATCCAGACATGTACGATCTTAATCACAAGTGTTGAAAACAGAGATGTGTTTTATTCCAGACCATTAAGGTGGGAGTTAATTACCACGTTCAGATGAACTCTCAGTGTGCCCTCCTGCCACAGCAATTAGGAAGAGAGTGGCTGCTTATGTGCTTGACACTGTTTTATGCCCAAGGATTACATGGGAATTAGAAATGGCTTGGGGAAGCATGTGGTCCTCATAGTCACCCAATATCAGCACAGCCCAACCCCTGATTTGTGAAAACTTTAACTGTTGTGTTTGGCAAACATTCTGCAGAATTGGTTGGGCTGATACTAAATAGTTTCATTGAGCAGACCAGTTTATTCAATGGCCTGGAGGAGTCTTGGAATTCTGACTTACTATAGCCGGGGTAGGTTACGAGGGGTGTCTGTTAGGGAACTTTGCAAACCAAGGATACCTTCCGTCAGTGTCACTCTGTTCGGTACAGTAGCCGTTAGCCATGTGTGGGTATAAAAGTCTGAATCAACTGATTATATTTTAGTCAGTCCCAATAATAAAGGAGTTCTTGGTGAAAAAGTTCAGGAATGATTCTATTTGGTGCTTAGTAAAAATATTTTGAATTAATGTATGTATCTGTTTTTGCCATTTCTTTATTAAATTCAAAGTGTTTCTGTCAAAATATTAACATAAAAGAAAATCTAAATGTCACTTTCTCGGTGACAAGTACTCGTATTTCAAGAGCCCGATAGCCTCATGTGACGACTAGTGGCTACTGCTGGATGGCCGCACTCTGGAGTCTCAACAGACCCTTGTGCTGGGAGTCAGGGGAGCCAGCGCCACTCCATGAGGGACATCTTGGTTTTCCTAAAGGTACTCCATGACTTGTCACCACATGGAGAAAGGCAGCCTTCATCCTGGCCAGAGCACAGGCCTCTCAGCTCTGTCTCTAAGCAAAACATCAGCCATCCTGGGCATCCCTCATAGGGGATCAGCCTTTGAGCCCTTTCAGGGATGCCCAGCATGTCAGTATTCCTTGAACTGCTACTCTCCAGCTCTTCTCGGATGTCAGGGAGGATAAGGGATGTTCACTGAAGGTCAGTCCAACGACACGCTCCCTTGCCTGGTGTCATCCCCCTTCTCTCCGTTCATCAAGTTAGAGCACCAGGAAAGCACATACTTGAAGGGTATAAGCTCCTTTTTCTCAGTTGAATCATCTTGGATAGATCATACTTTCATGTTTATACCTTGGTTTTATTGATCATTTAAAAAACCAGTATGGAGATAACCTGCATGTACTATGAAAATCATTCATTATTAAAGATGTGGACCATTCGTGTAAAGCATTACATAGCACTCAGGATATATTCATCTCTCTGGAAGAACTGTGAGGTTTTCTTCCATTGGGTAATGCAAATTGAACGACCCATGCTTTCCTTTCTGCCCATCTTCTAAAACACCAGAATTAAATTCAGTGCTCACTCATATTGACCTTATTAGTCCCCATGGTTATAATTTTGCTTTCTCTTCTTTAACTTGTGTGTTTCTGTTTATTTTAACTCTCCTTAAATTCTTTTCTGAAAGAGGTGTAGACATATGAATACAAACTATTATCTGGTCCTCACACCTGATATTTCCTGTTTTAAGGAATTCCCTGTGCAAACCCCAACCCCTGGCCCTGGCATCAGTGTCGGGATGGCCCAGGTACCTCCCGACAATCTCATTTTTCTTTCATACCCTCCCGAGTATCTAGCACGTTGCTGAGCATATGCCTATTTGAGTGATGGAAAGGTGGAGAAACACTTCACCATGCATGCGAAGACATTACAGGATAAACTTAGGAAGAAGGGTCACCTCTCAAATTTAGTCAGACGACAAAAGGCCGCACTGACTTCCCTGGAGTATAGAGATAGGAAAGAATTTGAATAATTATCATCATTATCATCACCACATTCATTAAACCCCATCTGCGCATGGCATTGCGGAAGTCCCTACAGGTTTTCCTCTGCCAGTGAGAGTGAATTTTGTCCAGCAGGGAGGGTAAACCTGAGCTCTCCAACTTCCTTTCAAGGCTGTTCCTGACACAATATTTCAAAGCCAGCAACTTGGTTTACTGTTGGAGTTGAGCACATTACCTCCTATGTTCTTGGGACACAGATTCCTATGGTCCTTGAGCTAGAAGCATCTTTAACATCCTGGGAACCTGGACTTGCCCTTTGTAGCACTAACCACAGTGGCAATTGAGGACACAATGCATGAAGAATTAGACTCTTTCATACTACATGTCATCAGACTAGGGAGTCAACTTTGTCTTCTGCACCACCCTATATCTGCAACCCACCATTGTGCATTTCATGTAATAAGTATTTGATACATATTTATTGCAATAAATAGAATGAATGAAGGAAGGAAGGAATGAGTGCCCAGTTTGACTTTAGAGCAGGCCTGGGCAGACTTTTTCAGGGCAAGGGCTACCTCTAATTTTCTCCAAGTGTCACAGTCCACTAGCTATTTTATTACACAAATAATCAAAGAGTCTTATAAAACAAAGTCCAGTGCAAATCATAGACTCCAGCTGCACACACATTTCCAGTTACAGCGTGATTTTATTTTTTTTATAGGGAAGGGGGTGTCGCTAGTAATAATGCCAGTAATGGCGTGCTGTGGCGGCCACTACAACACTTTTTTCTTAATCAGGTAGTCACCCCAAAATTGCGTGGCAGTGCACTGGTGGACTGCCATCGATGTCTTGCCCAGCCCTACTTTAGAGTTATTTCCTAACTGATACCTGTAGGAGCTGTTTCCTCCATGAATCCGGTATCTTGGGATTCACAGAAGACTTGGCAGTCCCAGCTCTGCCATGGAGGGACATCAGTACACAGGTCACTTGTCACTAGCACTCACATGGCACTTGATTAGCTACAGGCTTTTGAATGTTCTTTTGATAGCAACTTTTTTAATGTGATTGGACCTAAAATATTGTAAGCTCCTTGAGGATAAGGGCCAAGTCTTACTTCTGTGTATTTCCTGCAAGTGCTTTGCATCAAACACGGACAGAGCACGTGTTAACTGAACCAATGAGATGGTGGGGAAGTGCCAAGTCATCGTGGCTCTCTACACAGACATTTAACAACGGAGCTTATTTGTCAGAAGTAAGTGACGGAGATAGATCACATATAGTTGTGGCTACAGATAGGTTGGTAACTGTGACCATACCCAAATGTGAATAAAACTATTTGAAGCGGCAGGTTTTGATTAATATTAGATTGGGTAGGTCATTGTTTTACAACTCTAGAATCATCTGGAGAGCTTTTTAAAGGTATTGATTACTGGATACCTCCACAGAAAAAAGGAATCTCTGGAGCTAGGTACCAGGCAATGAAATACATTTTTTAATACCTTAGATGTGTTTATTGTGCAAACATAGTTGATAATTACCCACCTACTCTTCAGGTATTAGTCAGTACCAGTTCTTCATTCCATTTCTGGCAACATTCAGTCACAGTTTGCTCTAGTTTGATAACTGCCCTGATTCAGAGAGAACAGAGTTCCTTCCGATTTTATGCTATAGAACTGGCTCCAGTTCCTGTCACTTCCTATTGCATTCCAAGTACAATGTTCAGCCTAAGTGGTTAGCCTTAGCAGGGATCCCACATAGCAGTGGAAAAAGGGGCACTTTGATCTCAGATTTGCTTATTCATTCATTAAATATGTATTTAACATTTACCATGTACTCAGTGGAGGAAAAGACAGTTAATTTCTGTGTTGTGCAATCAAGGCTGAGATAAAGGTGGCTAGGATATCATGGCAACTTTAAAGGAACGGTTCTGCCTGGGATCAGAAAAGTCTTCCCAGAGGAGATGATATTAGAACTGAGTTCTAAAAGTTGCATAGACATTTGCATGGACAGTCCCTTGTCTCTTGCCTGGCTGATGGAAGAACACATGCACAGATCTGGAGGTGCAAGAGAAGGTAGCACATTGGTCTAACTATATGTGGTTATTCTGGCTGAAGCACAGGATAGGGGGGCTGGCAAAGCAGTGCCCTGGGAGTTGGGTGGGGTAATGTCTACAGGCAGCTTGCAGAGTTAGGTCAAGGTCAGACCACAGACTACTTGCCTATAGCCATGTTAGGGTGGATTTACAATGAGGCTGTTGAACCTCCCTGCCAGGCCTCTAGCAATATCTTCACATGGCCACCTGTTGTGTTTTGTTCTTTGTTGTTGTTGTTGTTGTTGTTGTTGTTCCTTTTTATTTATTTATTTATCTTGGTGGTTCCCTGGATGAGAATCGAACCCAGGCCATGGCGGTGAGAGCACCAAAGCCTAGCCAGTACGCCACCAGGGAACTCCCCTGTTGTTCCTTTTTTAAAATTTGCAAGAAGGTATTTAAGGTAAATTTTTATAATAATTTTATACTTTGCATTCTTTCCCTTAAATAGGGCCCCCCGCAGGTGTTAGGGGGCACGTGGCCATTACAGTCAGATGCAAGGACATTGCAATCAGATGTGGGACAGCCAACAGAGGATGCATTTAGCTAAGTGCTGAGGTCCTGGTGGCAGGTTCAGATTTGCTCTGCTTCCACAGACCTCACCCCACTGCCACTTTGAGCTGAAACTCCCTGATACAAAGAAGAGGTTAAGTGGCAGTATGGACAGCTCAATGCAAACCAACCCCTCTTTTAAAGCACAGCTAAAAAGCCTGCCTTGCTGTTCTTGGAGAAGACAAATCATATATGTGGCCTCTTTCTGTCCCCTTGTAGTCCGAGCAGGGACCATAACTTCTTGCATGGTGACAGTTGATGCCAGTGGGGCTCCCAGGGCTGTCATGTGCCCCTGACCATTCCAGTTGACCCTAGATTTACTTGAAGTTAATTTTTATCCCCATCAGCTTCTCTCTCTCACCAGTCCCCTCTGAATTCCAAGTCGGCTAAGGATTCTTTTTTACAAGTTGTAGGAGCTATATTTTGGACAGAAAATGGTCCTGTTAGTTCCTGATCTCATACTTAAAAATGCTCTCATGTTCTCCTTGATATATTTGCTTATTGGATTTGTTTAATGAAATATGGATTTATACCATAAATATTGGAGTTGGTGTAGTCCATATTTCAATTAATGGATCATTTATATGTCATGCTAACTTTGTAATTACTGAAGTGTAGAAATATAGTGGAGTGAAATGAATTTCTGGTCTTTGCAGTCCTGCCCCGATCCATCCAGGTCTGAGCGGCTTGGCTCCATGGAAGAAGATTTATATGTGGGGTTTGCAAAGGAAAGGGGAAGGGGTTCATAGCAGACAGCTTCCTCCCCTTGTGCTGTTGGAGACTGTATCCCACCACACTCTCTGGGTTCACTTGGACGGCGTTGTAGGACTGTCCTCAGAGGAGCAGGCTGGAGTCCGGCAGGAGTGCCCAGCCATCAGTCTGCTGACAGACCTCCATCATCATTTTCGTCTCGGTCATAAAGCACAGCCTATTTTCCTCCTTTGCCAAATCTCTGTCCTAAAGGGCTCTAAATATACATAAATATAGATTTCTCACTGAGCCCGACTTCCAGGAATCAACTGGAAACCCTCACCGGACCTCGGAGATGGAAAACCAGTAAATTGTGCTCTCCCACCGCCATGAGCCAGGCCTGTCGCTTTAACTGGCTCCCTCCCTGGGCAGTGGGTCCTGCCCCAGACACCAGTGAACTTCTCTGTCTCTCCCTCTCCCGCCTGCGTTTGCTGACCAGAACAGTCTGGCTGGAGAAGCCCATGCAGTGAGTGAGCATCGCAGACATAATTCTATCAGAATGCATCCAGGGTGGGGAATCATTGTTCTTGGAGCTGGCTGAGCTGACGCCAGGGCAGGAACACTGAAGGCAGCCGTGCCTTTGAGCTGCCTCTAACAGCGCCCTTTGGAGACCCATTTCATACAAAATTTGAAGCCTGTGTTTATTGCCCATTAAAGCAACCTTTATTTTATGGCAAATGTTGCAGTAATTGCCTTTTACGAAGAGCACTTTGTAGCACACATGCACAGTTGAAGGAAAACCACTCTGGTATTGTCTATCGGGACTTAATGGCGCAATTAATTTTACTCCATCTGTTCCTGAGACTTTAAAGGAAAATGGATTTTTTTTTTGAGCGCACTTTAATGAAGAAGATAAAGCGGCCCGGCTGGTGTCCCACAGGCGCTGCGCAGTAAGTTCAGATTATTGCTCAGTCTGTCAGAATGGGCTGCTCCCCTCAGCAGCCGCTGCAGCCAGCAGCCCGCTCTGGCCCCTCGCCGCGCCATTCCTGATGACAAACTGCCAGCCAGCTCCCACAAAAGCACGATTAAAATGTCAGCACAGGATGACGAAGGGGCCAAGAGGGTCCTCGGAGACAAACTGTGTTCAGTGTGAGTTAATACTTTACAGCAGGGCTGGGGCCTGGCTTGCTGCTGGCTGCTGGGCTGCTGCTGCCTCAGAAGGATGCAAGGGCGGGGCGGCCACGCAGGCCTGGGGCTGCCCGGGGCTGCTGGCCTTCACGATGGGGGACGCAGAGACCCTCTGCGGCCCCAGAGCTGTCGGGGAGGGGTGGGCAGGGAAGCTGGTTATGAGCCTGCAAGGCAGGGTGGAGAACCTGCGCCTGTAGTGACCTCTGTGCCACAGGTTCTGTCCCAGATGTTCATAGCACCATTTCAGAGACAGTGAGGGCAGTCGTGGAAATGCTCAAGCTGCAGAACACGATGCCTCACCAAGGAAGAGTTGTGCAGAGAATGCAATCAGCAGCCCTCCGTCCCACGGCCAGGCCTTAGCCTTAGCACACACGGCTGCGCCACGGCGAGGGGGTCTGTGCAAAACGTCTTCTAATCAATACTGCTGCTTAACAGTGTCCTGTGAACCCCTGGACCCGTGTCTGCTCGCCTGCTGGGGGATGGGGTGGGGTGGGGGGCAGGGCACTCTGTCTCTTCGCCTTAGTTCTCCCAGCATCCCTTGGTTGGGTGGTGTCCATGTGGGAGAGTGCCTGGGAGTGACCCTGTGATGAAAAGACGACGAGATTTGCATCTCTCGCCCCCTGTGGAGACCCGATCTGCCATCCTAGCTGGCAGCAGGTGTGCTTGCCCACCATTGTCCCTAATGGTTATTACCAGTGATAAGCAGGACAAATGTGAGGTCATCTCCCCTGCTGGCAGGTCAGGGGAGGTTGGATTTAGAGCCCCTGGGAGACTCGGAAATTAGATGGTCAGCGTCCCCAGTGGAGGCCGTAACCAGCTCCAGGCCCCAGTGATGCCGGGAAGGGGGCGCAGGCGGGCTGCTAGGTAAGCGTTATGCAGACCGTGTAGTCACACTTGGAAGCAGTCAGGACCCTCCGCTGTCAGGATGCTGGTGAGGCAGTCATTAGTGCAGAGCACTGCGAGGGGCAGCAGGCGGGAAGGAGGCCCCAACGAGGGGCAGCCAGGGGATCTGGTTTCCTCTTGGTTCACATCCTGGGAAGCCCTGCTGGTTTCTAATTAAACCCCATTGCCTTTGCCCATTCGCCCCGGCACTGAGTGGTGGTGGACTTCTGCTTTCTGACCTCCTTGAGCTCTTCCTCCTCTCTTCCCCAGTCTCGTCCTGGGGCTGCTGTCTCCGGCATGCCTGCCTCCCGTTGCACCTCACGGTCCTGTGGATCTTGTGTGCTGACTCCCTGCTGTCCCCGTTCCCCTCTCTAGCACACCCTCCTCCTCACTCACATGTGTCCCCCTCCTTCCACCCCCTCCATTCCATCCATCACCCCTCCTCTCTCCTAAGAGTGCTCTCTAAATCCTATTGCTGTTTTATGTCTCTCTTGGGTTCTTCCTTCTGCCCCATTCCCGAGCAGTTTTCCTGTGTTTTGCACATCCCACGGCTCACGCCATTAATGGCATCATAATAGCCATGGTCGGCTCTTACGGAACGAACAGCCTTCTGTGGGCTACCAAGGACACAGCTCTGCTGGGAACTTGGGAGTTTGAAGCTGGCCCTTTGTGGTTACCACCAGCCAGGCCACACACTTGGCTCTCTGTATTTGTGTTTTTAAAAATATGAGCCCGGAGCAATAGAAATTACCCTATACCCTGAGCCAGAAAAGCCTGTCCTGCAGGACAGTGGAAACTCATGAGGACTGAGGGTTTTAGGAGCAGCCTCCCATCCCTCTGGGGTAGGTGGCAAGAAAATGACAGTCCAGGGAGCTTTTGGGGGGCAGGCAGTTAAATGCTGTCTGAATGGTTGGGGGTCCTAATGTAGAGGAGAAAGGTACAGAGAAAATTCAGCATGAGGCTCCCCGCAGCGCCCCCACTAGCTCTGCTAGCACATCTCTGGAAGATCCCATCAAAGTGTAGCGTAGTCTCCCATTCATTCATTCATTCATTCATTCATCAGATGCTGATTGAGCTGCTCTAGGTTAAAGACAGCTGAAGAGACATGGGAGCACATGCAATGCCTGATCCTTGGTTGGGCCCTAGGTCTAAAATTTTTAAAAATTTATTTTAAAGGACAACTGGGGAGATTTGAATGTGAACTATATACCAGGAGACCAAAAAGTATATATACACATTTTAAGAGATGGTATCTATGTGTTACTTTTTGAAGTTGAATTGAATTACGGTAGCAATGTGTAGTAGGATGTTCACCCAAAAGATAGCGTTCATCAAATGAGTGCTAGTGTCACCATGAGACAGGCAGGACACAGAAAATGGCAGAAGCACAGTTGTCATTCGAGGAGAGCAAGACCATTTTGAAGTGGTAGTTGAAATTTAAGTACGTTGTTTGAGTTTGCCCCACGTTCTCCTGAATGAACACCCCTTAAATTCTACCTGTGGGGGACCTTAAAGGACATGGTGTACTGTAGAAAACTGGCTACACTGGTGGGACTGGGGGAAGAAACTGAAATGCATGTGCAGTGATACAGGTGGACGCTTTGGTCAGCGCTGCCCAAGCAGTGGTTCGCCGTAATTAGAAGTGTCCAGACTCTGATGGTGACCACGTTGAGCACCTCTTGTCATTGCAGAGGTCAAACGTGACTTGTATTCATCTTTTGTTATCAGTATATATTGAGTATTACAATTTTAATACTTTTTTTCCTTTCTTAAAATGTGTGTACATTTTTTGGCATCCCTGTATTAGATAATACATCAGTTGAAATCTGTAAATGTGAAAATGCTCTTATTCTTAGGAAATACTTGCTTTCCTTTGGCTTACCAAATGTGTGTGTGTGTAAATAAATACAGACATTTCACACACATCTGGAGAGAGAAAGCTAATGTGGCAAAATATAAATAATTATTGAATCTACATAAGGGTAATGGGTATACACTATATTCTTTTTGTTTTTCTGTAGGTTTGAAATATTTTCAAAATAAAACATATGGAGGAACATACTTATGAAGTGTCTGCTGTGTGCTAGGATTATTCTGGGTACTAGACATATCGTTAGTGAACCAACAGGCCAAGGTCTCGGCTCTCGTGGAGCTCACCTTCTGGTAGTAGGAGAGAAACAATAGCATAGTCCGTGAGCAAAGCGTGATGTTAGCAAGTGGTTAAAAGAACTGGGAATGCTGGAGTGGGAAGGGAACCATTTAAAGTAGGTGAGAGGTAGACCCCACTGAAAAGAGGACGTGAGAGACAGGACTCTAAGGAGGTAAGGGGGTGAGCCCCGCAGAGCACTCTGGGCAGAGGGGACAGCCAACGTAAACTACCTGAAATACTGGCTGCCATCTTGCCTCCATGTGGATACCTGGATCGCTCACTTGCTGTGTGGTGAGCCCAGCCTTGGTAATGACTTGTGTGCTTGAGGGAAACTTTAGGGTTTAAGCTGCACAGGTAAGACCTGTGGCGATCCTATGACCTGCGGAGTATGAGCATTTCATAACTAACTGTTGGCCTGGCCCCATCACCTTTGTCATCTACTTTGTCCTTCTGTCCACACATGATCATGCCTGCCCTAGTGTCAAGGGCGACAACCATGATGAGAGGAAAGAGCACCAGGCTAGGAATAAGAGAGACTGTGTGGATTGGGCCCACGTTGTTCATCCTCTCTTCTCGTCCAGCTTGGTGACTTTAGCCAACCACTTGGCTTTTCCGAGCCCCTGGCTTCTCCATCTATGAAATGGGAGTGAGGTGTAGCTTCCTCTCAAAGCAGTTAGAGTATAATGAGACAAATATATATGAAGGCAGATTATGAACTGCACGGTACAGAAACTGTGTTTGCTCTCTAGGCTTTCCAGGTCTTGAGCAGCTTAGTGCTGTGGCTGAACGTCAGCCACCTTGGCCCCTGGCTGCTGCCCTGCTGCTGAGTCACTGAATCCTTGAGCGACTCCCTGAACCTCACACCTCTCCCTCTACTGTCGTAAAGAGGGAGTTAGGGGTTAGTGACCTTTGCAGTCTCAGCTGGCTCTAAAAGACTGTGATTCTAAGATGCAGACTATCAAGTACCTTATGAATTCCATCCACTTCTCAACAAACTGAAAAGTGCTTTAGTGTCTTTCATGCCACATCGGAGACTGGCTCCCATTGTGTTTTAGCCAGGCCTGGCTTGACAAGGCCACCTCCATGAGCTTTCATGGCCTTACCACAAGGACCTGTGCCCTTTCCAGGGATGTGACAATTGGATGTGCCTCTTCCACCCAACTTTGTGACTTACCTTCTTGGCTCCTAGTGATGACGTATGAACACCACAAAGGCAGGGGATTTCATGGAGAACAATATTCTTAGGAAATTGTGCTGCCCTTTAGAGGAGCTAGGTTAGCAGTTCTTGCTTATCTTCAGGACCATGATGAGGGACCAGCCCCTCTCCTCAGCCTGTATCTCAGGCCCTCAAGGGGATTTCTTCTCAGGACTTGAACAACTAGGTTCCTAAGCTCCCCAAGAACACATTTGGCAAGGCATACCCAGAAAGGAAGATGAAATGGGTCTATGTGTGCACACATCCCTGAGCACTTGGAGGAAGAAGGAGGGATAATGTGATAGGTAGTAGAGAGGAAGGAGATGAGAAGGGCATTATTTAATTCTTAGGTTCTCTTCAGAAAATAGTTCTGAAATACTCTGGACAGGATAGATTGTGTTCTTTTGGCGTTGGCAGATCTTACTCTCCCTGCATAAAATGACTACGGGCAGAAGGACCTGTCCCTGCTCTCAGGTGACTCAAGACCCAAGATGGCGGCTAGGACAGACTTGTGAGGAGTGGTTGATGATGTGCCAGGTGGACAGAAGGTGAAGTGCAGAGCACACAGGCACTCTCAACCAGTTAGTCTGGAAATGCCGCCCTGCAGGGACTGCACCAAGGGATTGGCAGCCCTCTGGAAGAAGGAGTGATTTGGGCAAATAGACTTAGATCTATTACGCCCCCACAGTTCCTCAGACACAGCCTCTCAAGGAAGAGACCAGAAGATGAGGTAGGCTTAAGCTCACAGGCAGCACCGTGGAGAGTGGTGGGTGAGGCCGGGTCACAAGAAAGTGGCCCAGGCAGGGTGTGGGGTGGCTACCTCGCCTCCTTTCATAAACTCTAGGGCAGTACAGTATCAAAGTATGATCCTATGCTGGCAGTGCAGGCATGGCCCCCACCTCCTGAATTAGACATTCTGGGAGGGGGGCCAGCGATCTAGGAGTTAAGCTGCCCTCCAGCTGCTGCTCACCTGCTCTGAGAACCACTGCCCTCAGCAGCACATTCATGTTGACGTCGGTGGAGCCAGCCCATGTCCTCTGACCATGTAGTTCCTTCTGGCAGCCATGTCAAGTGGAGGCTGCGGGCATCAAAAGTCTGGGTTCAAGCCCTCCTCTTCCATTTACCTCTGTGGGACTTGGAAAAGCACTGAACTCTTTGGGAACGGTTTCCTCATCTGTAAAGTGGTAATAATCATTATATCCTCTCCATGGGTTTCGTGGGGATAAAGTTATAATAAATGGATGCTTGTAAAAGTACTGTGTTAACCTGCCAATTTGCAATTTGTAGAAAGTTCAGGAAAAAAATGAGAGCTTGTATCTATTGAGCACTTACCATCTCCTAGACAGAAATAGTTGATTCCTATATATCATGTAATTCTATTATTACCCCAGTTTTCACAAGCGAAAGCTGAGGCTGAGAGTTGAAGTAGCTTGGCAGAACAGGGCATCTAATCCAGTTCAGCTTCATTCCACAGTGGCTTTGAAGTTCCACTGGGAGCCTGTATTCTTAACCATTACGCTTTGTGCATATTATCAACCCGGGCTGTCCCATCGCCAGCAGAGTTTCAAAACTGCCGAGCTTTGGAGTCCACTGGTTTGAGGTGGGGCTTGGCCATTAATGTTTCTTTAGAAGTACCCTGGATCTTTACATAGATAAGGTTGAAAAACACTGTGCATTGCATATATACCGCCACTATTAAATTGCAGAATAGTTGCTGGAAGTTCAGGGAAACCTAAGATCTAAGTCAGTGACACAGAGCTTTGGAGCCCATGGGTACTCAATAAATGCTTATTAGGTTTGTGAATTGAATGAAGCATTTTCAAAGTAGCATTCACTGCAATTTTAATAATTCAGAAAGTAAGTGTTCATTTGAGAAAAGTCGAAGGACATAGGAAACTGAAGGCATGTAATGGTACCCAATTCTAGAACTCGGAGGTAGAGTTCTAGAATTGTGAGGCCTCGGAGGTAGCGGGGAGTAGGCCTTGTTCTTCCCACCTGAGCGGGAGGACAGCAGACCGCGGGGAAGCTGAGTGATTTCTCTAAGTGTGGATATTTGGAGGTTGGTTTATATAGATGGTGGGCAGGGGGATAATAATGTAAATTTTGACGTTGAGCTTTTGGGTCGAAAGGCAGGTTTAGAAACCATTATGTCATATGGACTCCCTGGCAGGCTGAGTGAGTGCTTCCAAGTGCAGTTTCCCTTCCCTCCTGTCTTTAGAAACTACCTTGAGCTGGAAGTGAGTGGGGTGCAGGTTGGCATGCAGGCATTTTTCCATCCCTAAGGGGGAGAATGAGGAGCAGCAATGACACTTGTACCCTGCGTTCTTTGTTTTGAGGGTCTTTACAGTTAAAAATATAGGTATGTAAGTTTTAGAAGCTGCCGTGTAATGCTCTCCTGGATGAAGGGACTTGGGAAGCCTGACTTCCATTACCAAGATTCACTATCTTCCTTCCAAAACCCAAAATAACAGTGAGGCTCCATCATCTTTGTGTTAAAAACAACAACAAAAAAAAAAAAAAAAGAAAGAAAAGAAAACAGTATAATCCTCCCCAGGCCCGCGCAGACCACGGGCCTCTGCAGCCTTCTACGTGCCCCGTCGTAAAACCACTTTCCCATGACTTCCCGCATGGTAAACCCCTGCCTGGGTGCCAGGGAATGGAGCTCTCAGTTGTTAATGGACTGCAGCTGAAGCAAGTTCAAAAGTGCGAGCACCGTAAACTTGAGAACAACCCTACCAATGCCGCACACCGTGGCAGAATGATTCAGGAGGCCAAAGTCTGCCTCCTCAAGTCACAGAACTCTCCGCAAATGAACTTTTCAAGAATTATGCCGTCGTTGGCATTACAGTACTGCGCACACGCCTGCTCCCGATCACTCACTGGAACTTATTTTGTAGTTAACCTCCATAAAGGACTGTGCTGGCGAGCCCAGGCCTGTCACACACACATTATTTAGAAGCCCTTATTATTATTTTATTGCCAGTCCTTGACAGCTGAGGAAAAGCCAAGCGCTTTAATCTTTTTTCCCTTTAGTTTACAGTGTAAGAGCTGCATGTAAGATGGATTTGATTAATATGTAACAGAGATGCAATTCTCTGTAAAATGTTCTGTACTTTAGCACCCTGGAAAACAAACTGCATCACAATGGCTTAAATCTCAGTCCATTGTATTATATAGACATCATAAATAATAGAGAGCAGGCAGATATTGCTGCAGGCTTCATCTGCATAACACATCTGAGCTCTCTATAATGTGTTCAACTTGTCACTTTTAGTACAGAAGAGAGGCAATAAAGCTAACAGCTGACTAACACACATCAGCCCTACTTGCACTTCCAGGGGGGCGAATGCTCATTAAGCCATCTTAGCCCTGACTTTGAAAATCCATAACTCTTACAAATGTAAAAAAGTTGCCACAAAAGATTAAGCGCATAATATATGTCAAAGTACAATTTTTCATGCGTCTCTCCCAACCACCACTCCCTGCAGCCGCCACCGGCACCACACCAAAATTCTTGTTTTCTTAATAGCCCTTTCACTAGAGGAAAGAAAATGAAAAAAAAAAAAATCTCTGTTTCAGATAAAACCAAATGCAATACCACCTTCTCAGCATCGAGAAGGGACCACGTAATTGCCTTTGAGTTTGCAGCAAATGAGCTGACCCCAGGAGGATTTAAACCTTCTTCCCTGTCCCTCTAAGACCAGCTCAAAGACAAATATGGAATCCGTCATCCCCAGTTGGACTTTGCAGACAGGCCATGGGGTCCTTCTTAGCAGCCTACATTTACCTGCCTCAGTTTCCCGGTTGGAAACAGAAAGGGAAAAAAGCTTGCCATTCCCTCTCTCTGATGAAACTGCAAGACCGAGTTCAGTGCACTTGGTACAATGGCATGTGACAGAGGTTTCAGAGTTTCCCCGATGCTCTTCTGAGTGGTTTTCCTGGGTTTTAGAGCAAAACTTGAAAACCTGAAGTATGTCCTCTTTTGTAATGATGGGCGAGCCGTTTTTAAAGAGATTGAAACTGCCAGGCCAACAAGGAAAAAACGGAAAAGATGTTTATACTCTAACTTGGAAAAGGAGGCTAGGGGGGAACTGTAGTCTCTTTTCTGGGGAGGCTGGGGTGTAACTCGTACATGGATGTATGTGAGTGTCACGACATTCATTTCTTTAGAAAATATACTTTGAAACATTTTTCTTGGTGACTGTAAGAAAAATAAATGGTTGATGGTGGCCTGGATGGTAGGAAGACAGCTTAGGATGAAACAGGAAATTTTTCCAAGCAGTCATAATTCTCTCAAGGGAAAAAGTTAGAGCCCCAACACTTGTAATGCAATTTAGGAGAAGCTAAACCGACCTCTAGAAAATAAACTCACGGGGGGAAAAATAAACAAAACAAAACTGCGTAAGGTCGGGGGCTGACTTGCTTACCTAATAGAAATTGGAAGTGAACGCAGCAATCCCGTGATGCACTGGAGTGACACACTCTTTACTTCTCTGATTAGTACACAACTGCCCCTGTGTGTGTCTATGTGCACGCACACGCACACGCATAAGAGACAGACCAGCTAACTGAGACATAGAGGCTTTTATTGCTACCCGTGGTGGTGGTGGGAGGGGACTGAAAGAAGGCTCGGTCCCCTTGGCTAGGAGTGTGGGCCCAGAACAGTGAAACACTTTTCTGCAGCCACAAGGACAATTTGTTTTTGGAGAAAGTCATCATTAAGCCCCGATGTGGGCTGTAGCCCTGCTACCTCGGAATTTTGTAGATGTCCACCCAGCAGGCCCTACAAGCTCAACTTCCCACTGCTGGATTCCAAGTTGTGGTAACTTCCTGCCCCTGCTCCCGCTGGACTGTCCTCTCGGTCTCCCCACCTCGCCCTCCCAGTGTGGTGCATCTTTCCTGGGCTTCCAGGCAGAGCACCCAGATTCATCCATAATTGATTTTCTGTCTTCCTCATTTGAGTAGGGAAGGGTCCCACCTTCCATTGCTCTAGGCTCCACTCATAGGAGTCCGTTAGGCATTACCAGTCATACCCAGTCCTTTCCCATCTCCATTCATGCCCTTTCTCTGGCGCAGAATGTCTGTTACCTCAAATTGAAGCCCTATCCCCATCCTTTAAGGTATACCACGAACCCATCACCCCAAGACGGTATACCAGACACCTGCTTGACATGCATCTCTCCCATCAATCTGTTTTTATTATTTTATAAATAAATATGAGCTTTAGGGCCAGAAATTGAATTAATCATACTCCTAAGGTCAGAGTGCATTATTATCCCAGATCTGTGTGAGGCCTGTCTTAATTTTCCTTTAGTATTTTGGCCTACTCTGCTGATCCCACAATACCCAGCCTAACAAGCTGGATATGAAACCTTGTCAGATAGGTGATGTTCCTCTGTGGATGTGTTTAGCTTACTCAAGGAGTAATGTGCTATAAATCTTACCTCTGTTTCTTGTCACTCCACACTACATTTTTAAGATCTGTCCATGCTGCTGGGTCCACGCTTGTTTGTTGCTTCTCTGTGCTCCTGAGCACCCACAGTACACACTCCCCTAGTAAAGGCTACTTCAGGTTGCCTTCATCTCCCCGCACCAGGACAAACATAACCACCACAATCATCCTTGAAATGTGTCCATGTGTGAAACTCCGCAATCATTGTCCTGTGATACATCCCAGGAGATATTACCAGATCATAATGCAAATGCAAGTTGATTTCAGTAAATACTGCTGATTGCTTTTCAAAATTGCTGTGTCTCATGCAGTGCATGAGAGTTCCCATCTCCAGATGTGCTTGCCAATACTTACTGTTATCCACATTTCTAGTTTTTGCCATTTGACAATATAAAGTATTGTCTCAAGTTGACTGTTTTTCTGAGTTTCAGACCTCTTATTGATTTGCAGTAGTTTTTTGTGTATCCTAACTACGGGTCATTTGTTACTTTTATTTTTTTATTAAATTTTTGGGGGTGACATTGGTTGCTAAAATTATGTAGTTTCAGGTATATAGTTCTATAATACATTGTCTGTGTGTTGCATTGTGTGCTCACCACCCAGAGTCAGCGTTTGTAGTTTTTAAACACTCAAATATCTTCTCATCTATATCCATTAGCTATCTACAGTGACCTTTGTTAAAATACCTTTTATTTTTCTATAGTGACATATATACACATTATATATATAATTTTTTTTTTTTTTTTTTTTTTTTTTTTTTTTTTTTTTTTTTTTTTTTTTTTTTTTT
>PVJL010000477.1:0-71376 GCA_004026885.1 Lyroderma lyra | reverse complement strand
TGTACTATTTGCTGGAGTTTGTCTTGAATTTATCTCTATCCATGTCCTCAATCAAATTTGAGTTCTTGGAAGCAAAACTATGTTATATTCACCACTGAAGGCTCCACTTTGCCGACCTTTACCCTGGCCGGCCCGCTTGCTGCGTCCACATTGATTACAGTCCTTCTCTCTATTCTCAGTGAAACAGGTATTTTTCAGTAAAAAGCTCTTCTTGTCTAAACTTAAGCCTCTGTGCACCTGAGTCCCACATCTACCCATCCCCACCCACCCCCACCCACCCCCACCTGCCGTGATCTCTCCTCTCTAGAAAGCTCTGTCTCCCTTTCAGCTAGAAACAGGGTTCTATGTTTCCCAATAACACATGAAGAAGTTCTCTCACCTCCACGCCTAGCTCTTCTCTCTCAGGCCCCTTGTCCCCTACCCCATTCACTTGTCATCCTTGCCCTGCAGCGGGCTTTGTCTCTACCATACTGTACTCAGAGGTCTCAGGGATCTTCACTTGTCAGGCCCCCCAAAAGACAGTTTCCTGCACTCATCACTGAAAGCCATTTGAAACTATATGACTCCTCTTCTGATTCTTCTTTGTTTTTTGCTTTGTAACATTCTTCTCTCTTTATCTTCATCTTATGTCTCTAACAACTCCCAGATCTCCTTTAGTGACCTTTCAGATCCATATATCTAAAGCAATGAGCCATCCCCACCACCCCCACCAGGAATGTCTCTTAGACACCTAAAATTAAAGGTGTGCCAAACTGAACTTATCTTCTCCCAATCCATGTGTCCTCTGCTGGTTCTCTGTTTTTTAAAATAATACCACCAGTATCCTGAGATGGGATCCTGGGAATTGTTCTAAACTGCCTTTGACATGCAAGGAAATAAGTTTATTATAAATTAGTAATTGAATTTATTATTTCTGATCCTTCTCTCTCCCAACCCTGCCCAAACCTTTTTCGGCTCCTGTATTCCCATACTCACAATTCAATCAGTTACCAAACCCAGAAATTGACTTATCTCCCCACATACGTCCTTTGCCAAGTGCTATGTATTTTACCTCTCTGAAGATTGGCCCCCTCTACCCCTTCCTTTCTGTCAAAACGGCCTTTGCTATAACTTCCTGACTGGTCCCCCTTTCTCCACTGTCTTCTAACCTGGTGGTTCTTACCCTTCCGTGTACATGGGAACCACCTGGAGAGTTTATTAGAACAGAGGTCATTGGGTACCACCCTGGGGTTTCTGATCCATTTACTCTGGATTAGAGCCTGAGAATTTGCCTTCATAGCCAATTCCAAGGTGGGGCTGAGGCTGCTGGTGCGACAGCACTTTGAGAACCATGGTTCTCCCAACCATCCACACATTGGCTCATTCAGCAAGTAGTTACTGAGCGGCATTGTTCCAAGTGTTGTAATTCAGCAAAATGAAGTCACTCGTGGAAAAGGAGGCTGTAGTGGTGGGGAGTGAGGCAAACAGGGAACAAATTAATGTATAATATGGCTAGAGTGATAAATGCTAAGGAAAAACTAAGGCTGTTGAAAGGATAGAAGAGTGGTGATGGGGAGAGGGTATAGTTAGGGAAGGCTTTCTGTCTAGGATGCATTTGAGCAGGTACCAGAAGAAAGAGAGTTTCAAGCAGAGGATACTGCACGTTCTTCTGATTAACACTATCCTGGCTGGGTCAGTCCCCTTACAGAATAAAAGGCAACCCTGTTTGACTGTCACTCTAGGCTCTCTACATGAACTGTCGCCCACTTAACTTTCCACTCATCCATTTCACATGGAGGCTGACCTCACCTCTCCTAACTCGCTCTGCTGGCCTTGCCTCTTCCTCTCCTGGAGTACCCTTGTCCTTGTTGGCCTCATGTCCAGATGCTGTAACTTACTCAAGATTTGCTTTAGTTGCCACCTGTTCCATGAAACATTGTTTAGTTCTTCCATTTAAAGTCTTCTCTTAAGGGATTCCCTGGTGGTGCAGTGGCTAGACTTCAGTGCTGTCAATGCCATGGCCTGGGTTCGATTCCCAGGCAGGGAACCACCCCAAAAAAGAGAAAATAAAAGAAAAAGAAAACCTTCTCTTCCTCCTCATTGTAGGAACTCTTCTCCCCAAAAGTGTTACAGGACCTTATGACACACCTCCCTTGTATTCCTTGCCTGACTCAATTCTGTATTCCAGTGAAGGTACAATAGACATTGGTTGAATGACAGGCAAAAAGCATTTCTCTTACTCATGGACCTCTTCAAGAGGCAAGTCTCTTGTGTTTTCTAAATGCCAGTAGTCTTAGTAATAACTAAATGAGGAAGCTAAGGGCCATGCCCTAAACTGGAGAATTTGAATTATCTCTAGATTTCTCTGTTTGTCCCAGCTTCCTCCTGTGTGCCATTATCAAGATAATTGAGTTAGAAGTGGTAGCATTTCCTTCATCTCTCTTCCTCCAGGCTCACAAGCAGTCTTCACCCAAAGGGAGGGAGATTAATTGACTTCTTTTATCTTCCATTCAAATGAGGCTTTCATGTGAATCATCCCCTCCTTCCCTGCTGCCCTCCGCCCCTATATCAGCCCTTGTAACCTCTGTCATTCATTAGGGGCTGGCCGTGAAAAGGAGAGCAGCGAAAACTCTGTTGAGCCCCACAAGCTCACCAGGTCCCTCTCTTCCCCCTTTCCCTCCAAACATCTTGGACCTGGCATGATGACAGTTCAAGTGGGAGATGCCACTGAGGGGGCTAGGCACATCCAACCAGAAGCTGCACCAGCCACCACGCTCTCCACACACCGCCAGATGGTCCGGTGCAGCAACAGCCTTTCAGAATTAATAACTCCCCCTCCAGAGGACCAGCTTCATTCAGGAACCATTTCACATTTTCCGGATAAGTGTGTTTCTTTCCCACAGTGTTTTCTGCCCACTCTGTTCTGGGCAGACTGCAGAGCCTGCTCGTGAAGGCAGAAGATAGGTCTCTTGCTCCCCTCCACCTTTCTTTGCCTTTGGCTTCTGACAGTGCAGCTTTTAATCTAGAAATTATGGTAACTTGTATGTGCATTTTGAGAGTATATCATTGCTGCATTTAATTAACGGTTATTAGCGTTAGCGTACTGTGCTGTATTCTATGTCACAAATCATCAAGTCTCCCAGAGCAGTTATAGCAATTAAGAACTCCATCACACCTTCTGTATAGTCATTTGGTACTTTTCCAGGTCTTTTCAAAACTGGAAATTACTAATCAAATCATTTCTGCTCTGTGCCTCAGTATCGTTTATTCCATTCCTAATGATGTGCGACTTTTTTTTCCTTTGGCCGTTAACAGAAGCATCCGTGCGTCTAACCCATTTCACACCACCGTCATGCTTTAGCGAGGCGATAATGAACTTGCAGAAGGAAATGCAGGCTTTGGTTCTCTTTTCAGAGCACTGTCTTTCCTCTCCTGCTGTTGGATGATTGAATTTTGAAACTGTAAAATGCATCGACAGACCTACAAACCTGACTTGCCAGGCCCACAGCCATCACAGTTTAGCTTCAATTCAGAGCTCAGTGCGACTCCTGCCTGATCAATTTGTCATCCCTCTAAATGGAAACTAATTACTTCCCAGGGAAAGATTGCCGGCAAATACCAGCCTTTGCATCAGCAGCCCTCTGCAATGAGGTGAAGGCAGAGTCCGTGGGGTTTCACCAAAGGGGCCATTTCTCTCTCTGCCTAAATACTATCAGGAAAAGTTTTCATTATTTAGAGCAGGCGTGAGCTTGTCGTCACATCACTAAGGTTAGCCATCAAGAACACATCTCACTTAATAGGTCACCTGGATGGTCCCGAGTCAAATGTCAGGGGCCATTCAACTGCCAGGTTTCAACAAAAACACCTTGGCAGGCTTTTGATGGTGCTGAGACGAGCACGAGGCAGCCTGCTGGCAGTGTGGCCCACCGCCTCTGGCCCCCCACGGGGATTCTCTCTTTTTTTTCTCCTTCCCAAGAACACTGCCCTGGAAGCATCCCCGGAATGATTGAATCATTGCCATCCGTGCAGCATCAAACAGACTGTGCTGCCGACAGCTGTAGGCAAGACTGGCTCAGATGCAGTGCCAGGAGATCTAGGCTGTGCAAGGCTGCTGCTTGAGGCCTGCGTTAGTGCGACGGCCCTGGCTCAGGGGCTGGGGCTGGGGCTGGGGCTGGGGCTGGGGCTGGTCCAGGCCAGCCAGCTCAGAGGCTGTTGAACCATCTGATCAGAGGAGGCTTTGCCAGTTCACTCCCTTTGCCCATTTTGGATGCTGTCTGCTCAGGGCGTGTTGAGCTGTCAGGCTGGCTGAGTGGTTTGGGACTCAGGGCTGATCCCACCACCTCTCTGTCTGGGATGAGCTGCAGGGTCTTTAGCCTGACCCTAGCATTGCCCAGCCTTGGCCAGTCTCCTAGAAAAGTCAGATAAGACCCACGAGAGAGTTTAGTTTGGTTCAGCAGCTGGTTGGATCCCCTACTATTTGACTTGGTTCCATGCTGGAATTCATGTTCAGGCCATGCTCAGTGTATATAGAGGAGCTCAAACCCCAATCATTGCCCTTTGCAATGCTCCCTTCCACTTCAGAACTGAGATCACTCCTCTCATTCCTGCCACATAGCAGGGAGGCGGTAAGAAGCTCTCGATGGCTGTGTAGGCCTGATAAGCTGGGCTAAGCCACTCAGCTTCTCTGGCCTGGTGTGCTTCTCTCTGCGACCACTGAATGTGCCTGGATGCGATTACCTGAGAGGCTGTTCCAACTCTTCATGCTTTCATCCAGGCGTGTTTGCTTTGAAATACAATAAGACCCAGAAAAATGGTTACCTCAGCTTGGCCAGCTCTGCTTTTAAGTGAGAAATAGTGATGGCTCCTTGAAAAATGATGCTGCCTTTATAATGCCTTCTTTCTTATTCTCTCCACAAACTTACGACAAGGCATTTGGGTCGCACCATGGCTCTTCTCGTCTGTGGTGTGTTTTCTGGGACTTGCACTTTGGTAAGAAGGCAAGGACTATGAATTGGGACAAAGGCTGGTTTTCTCTTAACCCCTTTCCCACCTGCTCTCTCTTTCCCCCTTCCTATTCCCCACTTTTAGGATGCTAGGAAATCAAGTGACACTGGCACTGTATGAGGTCTGACAATTAAGTTCACGAACTCATCCTAGAAAAAGTGCTGTATACCTCATGCTGACTATCAGTACGGTCATCTACGAAGCACTCCCTGTTGTCGTATTACTCTTGATGTCCTAAATGTCATAAAAATATGTTCCTTTTAATATTTCCTTTATCTTCAGGTAAAGAAAAAAATCACTGGGGGCCAGATCACGTGAGTAGTGAGTGTTCCAATGCAGTTATGTGTGTACTGGCTAAAAACTTTCTCACAGACAGTGCCGTGTAAGCTGGTGCATTATCATGATGCAAGAGTCATGAGTTGTTGGTGAAAAGTTCAGGTCGTTTTTGTCTAACTTTTTCATGTAGCCTTCTCAGCACTTCCAAATATAAACTTGGTTGACTGTTTGGCCAGTTGGTACAAATTCATAATGAACAATTCTTCTGATATCATAAAAGGTTAGCAGCTTCATTTGGACTCTTGATTTAAACTGACAGAACTTTTTTGGTCATCAAGAACTGGCTGACTTCCATTGTGTACTTTGATGCTTTGTTTCAGGGTCATATTGGTGCACCCATGTTTCATCACCACTGATAACGTGCCCCAAAACATTGTTTAGCCTCTCCAAAAGGTCTTGGCAAACTTTGACTCTCCTTTGCTTTTGTTCATCAGTGAGCTCCTTCAGGACCATTTTTGCACACACCTTTCCCATGCCAAGGTTTTCAGTTAAGATTTTCCTGTTTCTCTATCGAAGTTTACTTGGTCTGCTATGCTTCTCACAGTCACCCAATGATTTTGACACACAATTTGATGAATTTTTGCAAGGTTTTGGTCAATTCTGCTCATTACTGGCTGCCCTGGACTCTCTTTTATCAGTGACGCTTTCTCTCCCCTCAGAAAAATATTTAATACATTTGTGCACTGCCATTTTCTTCATGGCATTATCCTCATAAACTTGGACTAACATGTACCTAATTTCACTTCCACTCTTGCCAAGTTTAACAAGAAATTTCATGTTTGTTTGTTGCTCTAATTCAAGCTCCAACATTCTCGCAATGGCACACAAAAACATATAGCAATAATGAATGCCACTCAGCAAGACACTACCACACATAGGCACAAACACAGCTGTGAGGCACAAATATTCCAATGTTATAAAACCTTACCGAGTTGTTTGTACAGTGCTGCCAATGTAAGCACACGGTGCTAAGTTTGCAAACTTAACTGTCAGACCTGTGCTGTCTGGAAAAAAACAAGCCATAAATGCCTATATTTTTCATATCACGTGGCTGGATACTTTCCGGATAGCCCTTGTACATTAGGAATGAAACATTGGCCTCTTTTTGGAATTCAGACCACCTTATATGCCCTAGCAACAGTGTGAAGAAAATTGGAATTTGAGAAATCTGTTGTATTAGTTTCATCACAATTCAAGCCACTGACTTACCAACAGTAGTAGTTCAGGAAATGCCACCCCATGGCCCAGTGTAGTGTCAGGGGACTAGAAATGACTGAATGATGATGGCACGTTCATTGAGCATTGATTAACCTTGGACAAGTACTTACCTTCTTCTTGTCTCAGTTTTCTCATTCGCAACCTGGGAATAATGATAGTACCTACCACTTCTTGGCCTCTGGTGAGAGTTAAATGAATTAAAACACAGAAAGAACCTAGAATAGTCCCTGTTCTACTCTTAGCCAAGTATGAATGTGAGTTGCTGTTGTTACACTTAATGTATGTATCATTATAATCACTCCCACTAAACTCACAATTTCCTGCACTCCATGATGCCACCAGCTCCCTGGGTCACTTTCACCAAAGTACGAGGTCAGACAATTAATTTCACAGACTCACCCTAGAAAAAGTGCTACATACCTCATTGCTGAGTATAACTACAATCACCTTTGAAGTACTTTCCTTGGGAAACTAGGTACTAATGACGCCAGTGCCTAGTCCATCCTTCAAATCAATCTTGGAACTCTCTTTCTGGAATGACCATCAGAGCTGTCATTGTACCCAACATCTGACAGTTAAGTTCACGAACTTGACACTATGTGCTTACCAATGTACACTGTACAAACAATTCGGTAAGATGTCATAACCTTGGCATGATGGAAGCGCTAATGACCATTCCAGAAAAAAGAGTTCCAAAATTGGTTTGAAGGGTGGACTAGGTGCAGGGATCAGTGCATAGCTCCCCAAAGGGAAGTACTCCAAAGGTGACCATAGTGATGTTCAGCAATGAGGCATGTAGCACTTTTTCTAGGATGAGTTCCCACAATTGTCAAGCCTTGTATGTTGCCTCCCCAGACCGCAGGTGCTTTTTACCCTGATGGTCTCTGATGAGTTGGCAAGTTGATGTTATCTATGTGTGCACTAACGGGAGTTTTGTGATCTTGAATGGAATTTCCAGTAGAGTCTCTGTTAACCAGAACAGCCAGCAAAAAATTGTCGCCGGTTGCTTAAGATTGTGCCAGTTACTTAAGTTCCATTTCACAGAGTCCACTTACATTTATCCAACATCAACCAATCCCATGGTGCCAGTTAACTTAGAGTCTGCTCTATATACTCCGATAATTAAACATAAACATAGTAGAATGTTTATGTTAGAAATATGATAGACAAAGTAAGAAATGATCAAAAGAAATGTGAGGAACTTCTGTAAAGAATCAACAGTAACAATGTACAAAAATGAGTCTATTAAAATAATTGCACTCAATAAAGGATTAGAAGACCTCTTATAGAAAATAAAGAGTTTAGATCTGCTTTGAAATTAGGAGATGCCTTTTCCTATTGACCTTAATCTCTGAATATGCGTATGTCAGCCTCAGCTTGGAGAAACCAACATGTCCAAGTGAGACGAATAAACATTGGTTACATAGAAACATAAATAGTGGTCTCCCAGTCACTGGGCCCAGCTATTGTGGCATTTATCTAAGAATGTCCCAGAAAGGATTTTGTGAATCATCGGAGGTGATCTGTCTTTGCATCACATTTCCCAGAGTTTAACAGTGTACCCCCATTGTGTGGTACCTGGTTTCTTAGCATGTTGACAATTGGGAATTTTTCAGGCACCAGCGACAGAACTGAAATGGCTTAAGCAATAGGGGGAGTTATTATTTCCAAAATGGGCTGGTTAATTCAACTTGGTAGCTATGTTGGAGCACTGTAGTGGACTTTCTACCATTCTCTTAGCTTTCTCTTCATAGTGTCACGATGACATTGCAGTTACCAGTCACCATTTCCTCAACAAGTCACACAGACAAGAAGCAAGGGTGGGGAGTTTCTCATATACCTGCCTTTTTGTCAGAAATTCTTCTCCAGAAGCCCCACAGCAAATCGCCCTTAGGTCCCTATGGCTAGAACTGGCTCCTAGTCCTGCTCCTAAAACAATCACTGTCAAAGGCCAGTGGGATCTCCAGGGTTGATTTATGCCTCTGTAATGGGGCAAGGCCACCTGCCTAGACCAATGCATGTAGTACCCAAACAAAATCTGGGTGCACCAAACTCACAGGCTTTTCTTTTTCTTACTAGGGCAACCAACAGGGTCTGTCTGGACCCTAAAAGTCATCAATTCTGACTTTATAGATCAGAAATCAATTTAACCAGTGGTTTAACCTCTCTGAAGCTCAAAGAATGTGAAGTGGTTAGTCGCAGGTCTAGAACTAGAATCTCTTTCCTCTTACTCGTACTCTCATCCCCACTCCAGTTTTCTCCTGGCATTGTTTTCCTTTTCAGTTTCTTAGCATCACACAGATAGCAGTTGTGCATTTCTCTTCATTCTGCCACCACTAATAACTACCTTGTCAGTTGCTACCAAGAATGTTGTTTGTGAGTAAGAACTATGCACATTCACATCAAGATATCCCTATCTAGTTTCTGCAACCATTAACCAACCATTTTATCAGGTTCCTCCTACAGGTAAAGCAAACACACATGGGAATCCTTGTCAAGAAGTTTCTGGTCTAGATAAGAAAACTCTTTCTGTACCCATGACAGTTACACATAAATCAGTAGAGCCAGTTGATGGATAGATGGCTTGGGTTTGAATCAGGGGAAGGAAGGGTCGTGTTGGGTGCATGGCGCAGGTCTGAGGAAGAGATTTCAGTTAATAGAGAGGATGGAGGAGCAAGTCCAGGTGGGATGATGATGATGATGATGATAGTAATGATTGCAAGATTTATTGAGCACTTACTGTTTTCAAGACAAAGTTCTAAGCACTTGACATGTTTTACCCTACTTTGTTTTCTCAAAAACTATCCTACAAGATAGTTAGCTAAATATAAGGTGATGGAAAGAGAAGTCACATTAGGTGGTGAACTGATTATACATCAAGTTGACAATGCACTGTAGAATTGTATGCCTGAAACCTATGTAATCCTTGCTAACAGATGTCACCCCAATAAGTCTAACAATAAAAATGAATTTAAAAAAACAAAACAAAACAAAACAAAAAAAAAAACAGTGAAAAAAAAAAGAAAACTATCCTACAAGATAGAGCTTGTTTTCTAATTATTTCCACTTTAAATACAAGGATAATGCGACACAGAGAGGTTAACCAACTTACCAAGGCCAGACAGTTAGTACGTGGTAAAGCTGGACCCAGGGAATGTGTGCATAGTCTTCACTTTGTGTGAACAAACTGATGAAATAGGAGAGTTCAGGACATTGTGGGGGGACTGACTATATATCGACGTGGCTGAGGGGAGGATTTATAGCAAGATGTTATGAAGATAAGGTAGGGAAAGTTTTCACTAAATTCAGAAGTGCTTAGAACTTTGACCATCTGGATCTCAGAAAACATAGGCAAACACATACAACACAAAGAATGCGTACAACATTGAATAGGACTTGTCCCTCATACTTTTTTCCCTCCACTTTGGAAGGAAGAGATGTTATGTGTATCTATAAGCAGTAAAGACATCCCAGATTATTATGATTATATAATGTACCGTCCACGCCAGTGTGATTGCACATTGCCCTGATCCCCTGTGTATTACTGTGATCAGATGTTTATTGGGAAAGCTGCAAGGCCCATTTTCTGGCTGAGTGGTGCGTGACTGCCTTCAGCCTATCTCCCAGGGTTTCTCTAAGTAGGGTTCCACACGGGGTGACAGTAACCAGTACTCAACCACCCCATTTTGAGGTGAATGCCGAAGGACTTTAGTTACTCTGCAGTGTCCTAAGCTGAATTAAGTCACATCACAGCACCTGCCTTCTTCTTCCTACTCCCTTGGTTTTTTTGTTTTTTTTTTTTTAGTGTTAAACAGTTTATACCACTTAAGATGTTAAAATGCAATTTACTTGGCAGCAAGAAGGAAAAGGATTGAAATTATCTAAACACAAAAGTTAATGAATATAAGGTCTTAGGTCACCATTTCTGCTAAAGATCCAGTACCCAAGTAAATGTAAAAGGCTACCCTGAGAAAGAGACATCCCCAAGACAACTTCAGTTGGAAAATGAGCCAAGTCATAAATTGGGGTAGCTCTGAATTTCAACGATGGTTTTTTAGTTATTTGCATTACTGTAAGCTAAAGGCGGGCTCTGGTTTACTTGTAGATCTTTTTTGATGCTTGACCATGGTATGCTTTTTTCCTGGTTAATGGTTTTGTCTGGCTTAATATCCAAGTTCCTTTTTCTAGTAGAATTTATATAACAACCTTCCCCTCTTATTAAATAAAATGTTCAAAATTTTACAATCATGTTATCTCTCGTATTTTTATATTTCCTCCTTGGAAATCTTACAAGTCATATTTCAAATACCTTGTAAATGGCTTTTGAAAAAAGTGCTTCACCCTGGAGACCTGGGTTCTAATTCTAATTCCAATACTTAACTTGGTGAGCTTGGGTGAAGTATATGCACCTATGTGACTCTCATGTCCCTCTAGACCTTCCTCCCCTGAGTGGTCTCTCATCATGGCCACTGCAAATCCTATCCCTCTCTCAAGGCCCAGTTCAAATGCTACTTCCTGAAGCTCTTCTTGGCTCCTTTCTTTTCATTTTCCTTAAACTGGCAATAATCCATTCACATGGTTTCCTGTCCACTTGAAGTTGTTGTCCTCCTTGAGAGCCTCCACAATGCTTAGCACAGAGCTTGCCCACAGTAAGCACCCATATGTTGAATGGATGAATTCATGAAATCAATCTTGAGATCATTGATTGTATTTGTTGCTTTAAATGAGTGGTTCTTATCCATGGTGTTAGGCCCACTGAGGCATTGCAATCAATGTTTAAGTATGTTGTAGTTATTTGTTGTTAGTGATTGCAAGGGCTTGGAAAATTATAAACTATTTACTGTTTCTATAAATTAGAATTATTCTTTTTAGTAATATCCTTTAATGATGATAATATTATCATCTTCTTCAGTGTTATTTGATTCTTCAATATGACTTTCTTTCTTGCACTATGATCTGTTTCTTAACTTGAAGAAAATGGGTAGAATTAGAGTTAAGACCTAGGAAGTTGTATGTAATCCACAGCCTATTTTTTTCTATGCCTCAACCTATAATACAGTAGAAAACTGTGGAATTACTTTAGTGCTTTACTGTTCTGCAAGGTTTGGAGGCATTGTCAAATGAATGGGAATCTGTCAATATGGGGGAAAGAATAGCCATTACTCTAAACTAGGATCAGCAAACTTGTTCTGTAAGGGTCTACAGGGGTGTCCAAACTTGTGGCTTCCCTGAGCCACACTGGAAGAAGAAGAATTGTCTCGGGCCACATATAAAATACACTAACACCAACAATAGCTGATGATTTAAAAACAAAAAAAGGTCCATGCATAATTTTCATAATTTTTTTTAAAGTCATTATTCATAATGTTTTAAAGAAAGTTTACGAATTTGTGTTGGGCCACATTCAAAGCCGTCCTGGCCACATGTAGTCTGCCGCCTGCAGGTTGGACAAGCCTGCGATAGTAAGCATTTTGGCCTTAGAGGGCCAATACAGCATTTTAGCAACTGTCCATCTCTGCCATTGTAATGCAAAAGCAGCCAAAGATGGCCTGCTAATGAAAGGTCATCATTGTGTTCCAATAAGAACGTTATTTCCAAAAGCAGACATTGGGCAGGATTTGCCCTGCAGGTCTGCTCTAAGGTATGGAATACACATGGGAGCATACAGGACACTGGTGACTTTTTAAAAATTGTATTAATCATTTTCATTCTACTTCACTTGTAATAGCTCAGGAGGAAAAACAATGGGGTAGTAAACTTGTTTACATAGTTGCAAGAATATACAGTATTATATATTGCAGGGTTCGTCAGCATAAGAAATGAGATTAAATTCTGCTTATGATTTAAATACAGCCACAGAAGGCAGTTCATTAAAGAAAGGTGTGTACAATATGATAAAGCACCTTGTCTGCCAAGAAGTTTGATTTGCAGTATTATCTATGGCACATTATTTTCTGTCTTGGTAGTTTCTCTCAGTGGGATATTCAGGCTCTCTACCTTTCTGTTGGCATTTTTGTTGATTATTACTTGAAAAATTGTCACTTCTTTTTTTAAATTACTGCATGGAGTAGTACCTTTCTTCTTGACAGTCAAAAAGCCAATAAATGAAACCATGTGAAGTAAACTCTTAAAACGGCCCAAGTCCACTGCAAGTTGACTTCACATAATTAGTCTCTGGAGCCTGGCCACCCGCAGTGTATTTTAGAACTCAGATTCAAAAATGACTCTGTCACAGCCAGTGGTGGAAAACCATGAAAACAGCAGGGTCCCATGCACTTGGGACATCACACACTCTAGCATTATTTGTCAGTGCCTGTAAGTGGGCTCCTGCCCCTACCTTGGCTTCTCTACCTTCTCACAGCCAAGAGCTGTAACAACCCCTCCAAGGTCAGGCCCTCTGCAGGGCTCACTCTGATAGGAAGTGTTACCCCTGAGCCCGGAGTGTTTATTAATCCCCTCTCCAGTGTAGGGCCAGCACCATGTCCAGCTTCGGAGACCCTTCTGAGTCACATGCCAAGTCTCTCCGCTATTGGTCAGACCTACGTTTGGAAGCTCTAAGAAGGTAGCAGGTGCCCCCACATTTTCATCATGTCACAGTGTCTCCTCTCATCCCATGCTGACACTCGCTGAGCAGCTGGCATCTCAGTTGGCCCCTTGGTCCAACTAGGACAGCAGCCCTGTTATATCAGCAAGTGATGGAACGTGGCTTAAAAAATAAAAGATGCTAGCTGCAATGCCAAGGAGTCTAGAGGTAGGTGATACCAAACACGTTGTAGAGGCTCAGTGTTGTCAGAGAGGACCCAGGCACTTTCAGTCTTTCTGTTCTGCCATCACAGTGCTTTGGAAATGGGTTCCCTCACAGACACAAAACGGCTGCTGAAACTTCAACTGTGGTGTCACAACCTCATGTGGAACCATGCCAGGAAGAAAAGAAGAAGGGGGATGAAAATAGGGGACTCTTCCTTATGCTGTTTTCCTTCTGGCAGAGATACTTTTCCCAGAGGTCTCCAGTAGTTTTCCTTTTGGGGGTTTGCTAGTTGAATCAGCATCACTTGCCTTCTGGCATTGGGGAAGGATATTGCTGTGGTTGGTCCAGAGCAGGGATCTCCAACTTTTTGGCTTCCCTGGGCCACATGGGAAGAAAATAAATTATCTTGGCCCACACATAAAATACACTAACACTAACAATAGCTGATTAGCTAAAATAAAAAAGGTCCGTGTATAATTTTTGTAATGTCTTAAGAAAGTTGACGAATTTGTGTCGGGCCACATTCAAAGCCATCCTGGTCTGCACACGGGCCACAGCAGGTTGGACAAGCTTGGCTTAGACCAATCGTAGTCTCCCTTGGCACTGGATACATCCATGCCACAATGTCGGTTCTATTGGCAGAGAAGAGAGGGGAATGGCTACTGGGTAAGCAGCCAACTGTGTCTGCTGCGCCTGACCTAAACCCCAGTTGATAGCTAGAGCACCTTTAGCTTTGATTCACAAATCAAAGCCTTGCCAAGAGTCTACTATCTGTGGATAGTTCTCTGGAATTATTGCCAGCAGTCTTTCCTAACTCCTGGTCATTAGCAGACATCTGGATTCCCCATCAGTGCTTTTTCTACCTGTCAGGACTCCCTGATGCCTACTAAGATCTAAACTTGCTAAGTCTTTTGGATACTATATGTCTTATCCACCTGGCAGACTCTTTTTGGTCCTCTGCACACTGATCTGTCCCTCCTGGGGTACAGATAAGCCACTTTGGGACCTTTAATGCCTTAAAGAAAAGTAATTTCATTTTTCATAGTAAAATCATGCAATGCCTGCTTTTTCTTCTATTGCAGCATATAAAAAGACATGAGCTGGGCTATTGTTTAATAGACTTAAGTAATAGATATGATTCTGAAAAAACAGAATAAATAAATTGGAAGGGCTCTCCTCTGCCAATCTAATTTCGTGGGATAATTTAAAATGTTATTTAATTCCATGATCTAAACTATTGGGTTTTTGATATTACATATACAGTAGACTATTCATTAAGCAGAACTCAAGCAACTGACATTTCTCAACCAGCAATTTTTTTTACCTGTTGCTTGAGATTTTGCCAATTGTTTGAGTTCCAATTAACTGAGAGTCTATTTATATTTATCAGGCATCTGCCAATCCCCAGGGGTTCTGGTCAACTGAGAATCCTCTGTATAAAATTATAGGAATTTGTTTAAAAACTGTACGAATTAATTTAATCTGTGAGATGCCAAATAGAGCTAACTCTAAATACCATGTATTTTTAAAGATTGAGAGTTTACAAAGCACTTACATACATATTATTTTAATACTTTCTATAACTCTTGTCCCCACCTCATAGATAAAGATAAAAGGCTGTAAGAACTAAGGTGACCTGGCCAGGTCCTACCACTCCTCACATAGTCGGTACTAGAGCTGGCCCTTCCAAATCCAGCTCTGAGGTGCTTTCCTTTTTCTACCACTAAAGTTTCAATCTCCACGTCATCATGGCAGCCAGATTAAAGGAGGCCATTCATATCCGCAGATAGCCCCGCCATGCTATCTGCTCATTTTAACCTCTGCTACTCTGCCCAGACTTCATCAGAGATCTCCTTTCTTTCCTTTGATGGAATTTCAAATGTAAGAAAAGTGGGTATAATAGGTTCAGCTATAAGTGACCGAGACCTTAAAATAACAATGGCTTGAAAAAGAAGTTTCTCATGTAAATGTCTGGAAGTAAACAGTACAGAGCCCTGTTCCTCAGAGCCTTCTGGGGCCCAGTCTTCTTTCAGCTTTATGCTCCATGTGGTCCTCTTATGATCCAAAATGGAACTTCAGCCAGACAATTGACCTGTCCAAGCCACAGGACAGGTAGAGGAGGAAGGGGCAAAGGAGGAAGACGATTAGGGGCAAGGATCAAAAGTCAGGTTTCTAGAAACTGCCAGAATCCTGCCGCACAGCTACTCCTAGCTTCATGGAAGACTGGGAAATACAGTTTTTGTTTTGGACTGCCATATCAGATAAGAATCCTAGTGCTATGGAAGAAAAGGAGAAGAACAATTTAATAGGAAACTGCCACAAGAGCTTGCACAAAGTATGGAAAAGTAGCAAAAGGTGTGGACCAAATTGACATTAGGAAACCAGGATGACTATATTGGTATCCTTTGTGAAGGGCATCTGAAATTACTCTTTATTTATTCATCCACTCATTTAATAGATATTTGTTAAACACTTACTGTTTATCAGTCACTAATGTAGATAACGTTGTGGTGAAGGCAGTAGGGATTGCTCTTAGAATGGTCAAGGAAGGATTCTCTCAGAGGGTGACCATTGCCGGTGAAGGAGTGAAGGATGTGAAGGAGTGAACCACAGGATGATCTGGAGTGAGAAATATTCTAAGCAGAGGGCACAGCAAGTGCAAAGGCCCTGAGCTGCAAATACATTTGAGTGTCCAAGATATATGCAAAAAGGCAAGAGCTGCATCTGGAGCAGCATGAGCCAAGGGAGCATGTTGGAAGGCAAAGTTGTCAAGGTAACCACAGGTAGATCCCAGAGGACCTGGTAGACCACAGTAAGGAGGTTGGAATTCATTCTTAGTATAATGGGAAGTTGTCACATGACTTGGAGCAGGAACATGACACAGTTATGTTTGGATACAGCAATCATTAAGTAACTTAATATCACAGATCTGTTGGACTAGTTAATAAAGGTCTTAGGCAGAGCTCCTTAGTTCTCTGGGGTATTTGACCATGCTTTCCAGCCCGTGACCTCACTTGGTTCTTACCTCAAAACAAGTCATGTTCAACCATAAGGAGACTCCGTGCTGAATGACAGCATTGTAGACGAGAAGCAACCCCTCCCATGTGCTGACTCTTAAGACCCAGATTTCATTCACGTCCTATAAACAGATATATGTTTCATGCTGGGACTAGGTTATATGTCTTTAAAAATCACTGAAAGACCCTCAGGAATAGGCTGACCAGATGTTCCATTTTAAACGAGACAGAAAACAACAGTCCTGTCCCATTTCAAATGGTACGTGTGGTCAGCCTAGTCTCACCGGGCTGAATTCAAGGTGTCAGTAGGCTGACCACATGCACCATGGGAAACGGGACAGTACCATGTTTTCTCTCATTTACAATGGTGCATCGAATGGTGCATTCCTAGCCTGGAATGTTCTTAGGGATGAGGAACATGGAGGCAGAATGCCAAGCTCTGCTAATTATTCTTCTCTAGGACTCCACAGGTGCTTCGCTCATGCCCGCTCTGATGGTTTCTCTGTAGCTCTGATGGTGTTCTGTGGTTTGCCCAAGGGTCCCTTCTGGTTTTGTAACGTCAGGACAGGGCCCCAGGATAAGCAGGATGTGGTTGCCAGTCGGCATTCCTTGCAGAAGTCCTCAGCGTGTGGGGGCTGGAGTTACCCTGCAGTCTTACCGTCTGCCTACCCAATTTTGCATACGAAGATATGTTGAACAGGAAAATTCCATTGAGATCATGTACTACTAAAATCAGCTTATTTTTTCCAAAGAGGCAGGGGAGCTACTTCATAGCAGAGTGAGCTGTAGAGTCTCTTCGGAATGCAAAACACAGACCTTTGTATTAGAAGTGAAATATTTAGATAGGGATCATTATGGAGCTCTTTTTTACAGCAAGGCAGCCCTGATAAGTAGAGAAAGAGAGCAGGGAAGGGAAGCACAAAGGAGGTAATAATATCTGATTAGCGAAGCAGCTGGATAACTGAAGGAGAATTTGTTAAAAACCTATCAAGACGTCAAAGCTAGACGTGAGCTGTTCTGTCAGCCCAGGCCACTTGTGGAGCCGCTCCGGCATATCACCCAGTCTCCAGTTTGCTGCCCCTTTACCCCTCACGCCACTGCTTCACTAGCGGATCTGGGCCGTGTAACCCAACCCGGAGCTGTCATCCAGGCCTTGTTTCCATCCCCGTCATGGCAGGGGGTCTGGTGTGACGTAGCTAAGTCAGTGTCGCAGTCATCCCAGTTGTACTTGGCCACGTGTGAACAAGTAATTGTGTTTTGGGGGCAGGCGGGAAGCAGCTTGAGAACTTGATCCCCTTGGGGCCCTTGAAGGATTGCTTCCACTGAGCCCCAGGTTTTGCAGGTGATGGGTTTCCCAGTATATGGCACATCTAAGCCTCTTTCTGTCTCTCTCCTAGCACAGGTGTGTTTGAGGCACCACTCTCTCTGGCCAACGGAAGGAGAGGGGCTTCGAAAACTGTGAAAGTCGTGCTTCCCTTACACATCAGCAGATGAGAATGATTTCACTGTAATGACAGTCTTCCCTTCACCTCGGCTCTCCTGGTCCAGGGCGGTTGAACACTGAGCCTGGCTTGTTGGTGCCTTCTAGGGACACGTACTTGAGCGAATGTCTCAGCCTTCAACCTGAGGAGGATTGTCCTGTTTGTGGAGACCCTAGCGGTCTGTCTAGGGCACTGGGAGTCCCTGTACTAGTGGTGAAAGACTCCCCGCCCCCCGTCACCACAAGACACACTCTTGCACAGAGTAGGTCCCAGGTCTCTTCAGAGAAGAGCTTCAAAGCTGTGCTGCCCCCTCGGTGCTGGCTGCACCACCCACTAGAGCCTTTGATCCACCTCTCTGCCGAATCCAGCCCCTCGTGGGGCGGATTGCTTTGAACCCAAGACCATCAGCCCTTCTATAACTCTCTCTTTCTCTGAGTTACCTTGCACAACCAAGGCTTGCGGCAGGGTGGGGGATTGGGGGGTGTCTTTTTACCTTCCCTAAATTGTGAGGGGTGCTTATTTCAGCATTATCATATAGGATTCTTAACTATGTCTGGGAGATCCTTCAGGGCTAAAAGGCAAAGGAAGCCCAGCGCCTGGGCAGCTTCCCCTACAGTTTAGTATGGATAAACCACATGCAGGTAGAAAGTAAGAAGGAAAGGAAATTCGTTGTGAGGCTGCATGTTTTCTTATTTGGGGTACAAGGGGGGTAAGGAAGTCTGTCATGGATAAAATCCGACTTTAATGATAGTCTGAAGCCTAGAAGCACAGACATACTGCAGAGCTAATGTATTATTTTGTTTTTGTTTATTCTGCAGAAATGGGGAAATTTCATTTTTTAGTAGAATTACAAGCTCCCCTTTATTATTCACAGGCCCTAACATGCATGGCCGCCTGAGCCAGAGAGCTCTCAGCGATTTTAATACCAGCTTCTTTGCGAATCTAAACTGGTTTTCCAGCCTGCTCCCTAGTGGGCCGTGGGCGTTGTCAGAGTGGTGTTGTACATACTTAAAGCTTCTAAGGGCATCTGGCAGCTGGTGTTTTCGGGGGAGACCAGGAGCCTTGTGATTTACCTCAGCTCTGACGGCAAAGAGTGGGATTCCTGGGGATCATCAGTGGGAGGTAGGTGTGGATGCGGAGGCGGGTGCACTGCCAGCTTTGTCAGTGGCCTTCCTGGAGTTTTTGCTCCTTGGCCACCCCAATAGTCCCTCCTCCAATTCCTGAGCACTTGCTGGGTGTCACTCACCAGACAGGCTACTCAACTGGCCCGCACACTGGAATCATTTGGAAAGCTTTGCAAGTCCTGACCTTGAGGCGCTGCTCCTGTCCTGATGTCACTGGTCTGGGTGTGGCCTAGGCATTAAGGTGTTTAACTTTCCACCTCCACCTCGGTGAGTCCGTGTGGAACACAGGTTTAGAACTAGTGCCCTGCACCCTCATGGTTTCCTGCTTGAAGACATGGTTGGTAAGCCAATGGCTTCTTAGGTTGCAGGGCTTTGTCACTCCTGGCTGTGTGACCTTGGGCATGTTCCCTGAGCTCAGCTTCCTTGTCTGTGAGAGAGTAGAACAGCCTCAGTGTTCAGCGTGCCAGCCTCCTAGGGGTTGCCGTGAGGATCCAGTTCATTTCTATTCACTGTGAGGCTGCGTGGCCCGGGCCCTGACCCAGGAACTGGGCTTCAGCTCAGGGGCCCTGTCTTTGTGGAGACAGTGGGAAAACAAACAAACTTAGCAGGATTTATTGTGATGTCAAATAGTGGTTAGTGCTACGAAGACAGATAACGGAGAGGGGGTGGCAAGTGGCAGGAGATAGTGCCCATGAAGTGCACGGTCACGCCTGGCTGTTAACAGAGCAGCAGCTGTGTATGGAGCCCTACGTGGGGCCTTAAGTATGGCCGTTCCTGCCACGTCACCCCATGTAAATGAGGCCTCAGTGTGTGTGGTGCCTCTTCCTGAAGAGGTTAGAAGCTCCCCCCAAAACAGGCCTCTGAGCTGCCAAGCTGGAGCCTGATTCCTGTTGGGGGTGCTGAATCTGGGCTAGGCTGACCTGACACACCATTTTAAATGGGACAGAACACAATGGCACTTTTCAAATGGTACGTATGGTCAGGCTAGTCTCACTGGGCTAAATTCGAGGTGTCAGTAGGCTGACCACACGTACCATTTGAAATGCGACAGTACCATTGTTTTCTGTCCTGTTTAAAACAGGACCTCTGATCAACCTAATCTGGGCACCTAGCTCCGTGCAGTTTCCCAGCGAGCACAGATTCAGAGAGAAGAGGGAGTCATCTTGTGTTTCGCTGACCCCCAGTACAATGGATGTGTGTGAAACCCCTGCAGCCTGGCAGGAACCGTTTAGAGCACAATGGGGTGAAATATGAGGAAGCTTCACCCCTTCCCTTATCTCCTACTCCACAGCTACTGCAGTTTCTCCTACTAATGTCAACACCACCATTAGCATTCCCCACAGACTGGCACCAGGCTAATGCATCCTCTCCTATGTCCTCACGGGGTGAAGTATTGGGTTTTTAACCCTGTTTTACATTTGAGGGAGCTGGGACTTTGCCGTGTTATCATTTGTCCCTGGTCACACCAGGCTGCACAGCAGGTAAGTGGAAAGGTCCTTTTTAACCTGCATTATTCTCTCTCTGAGGGATCCAGCATGCATATTGAAGTCCTACTATGTGCCAAAGACTGGCATTTAATCATTAAATCATTGAGTCCCATGTCACTCTCTGCTTCCTCTCCTGTCCAACCCCTTCTCCACATGGAAATCAGTGGAATTTTAAACAAAAAGGAGAAATCAAGTAATGGCATCTTCCTGCTTTAACCATCCAGAGGTTTCCCAGCAACCTTGAATAAAATTCAGACTCTGCCCATATGGCTCTGTACCTACCAGCCCCTGAGACCCCTTTTCCTCTCTCTCACTCCTTTTCTCCCAACATTCTGGCCACACCTCCTGTCCCTGAGCCACGACAGACTCCTCCTGTCCCCATCTGGGGTCCTTGTCCATTTTCTCTGCTTGCAAAGCTTTCCCGGGGACTCATTCTCCATAGTTGTAGAGGCACGGCCCCTGTCCTTCTGCTCAAGGAGAAGCTTCTCACTTCCCTGACCATCCCCTGTCTTAGTTGGGCACTCATGACACATATTACAGTCTGCAGTTTCCTTGCGTAGGAAACTGTTTACTTGTATTTCTTATTTTCCTCTGTGAGAATGTAAATACAGAGAACGGCCTCTGTTCTTATTGAGAGCTATCGTTTGACCCCAGGTCAGCTGGCACTCTGGCATGGCACCTCATAATCTGACAGGGGAACCAAGACAAAACAGAAGTAAGTGAGATACCAGGCAGAATGTGGGGTGTACCAGAAGAGGGGTACAAACACTGCTTTATGGTGCCTGAGGCTGCCTTCCTCGGGAAAGTATTTCTTGGATAGGCTTTGCAGTGTGTGGGGGCCCCAAGTAGAATTAGGTTGCAGGGAACAGAGGAAGGCATTGCCTTGGAAAATGCATGAGGGAAGGTGGAAATAGAGAATGTTCCAGAAGACCTGGGGAGTGAAGAGGAGAATAGTTCATTTTGCAGGCTCTGGGGGCAGAAGGGGGGAGGCAGTGCGCGGAGGTCCGTGAGCGCACACACACGTCCGGGGAAGGATTTGGGTGGAGCTACCGTATCATGACTGTGACCTTGTGCATCTCCCTTAACTTCGTCTATAAAATGCGAACAGTGATATCTTCCCTTTGGTGAGAATCCAATGAGACACTTAACTGTATGTGCATCAAGAAGTCCATAAATGTTGGCTTGGAGCCATTCTAAGCAGTGAGGCTGGGAAGGTGCACCCAGGCTGGGCTGCAGAGGCAGGACCCGCTCTCCAGGCTGCAGCACCGACTTAAGGTTTAACCTGTTACTTGAGGTATGTGACTGGCTTCTCGGAAGCTACTGGTGGACCTTTTTCTATCACATAGAAAACGTGGAGTCTAACCACCACTCAGAAAGCCAGTCCCATCTCTGCCGAATGACGCCTGCATTTCGTGCAGGGAGAAGTGGGAACCTTGCAGCTCCACCGCACATTTCCCTGATGAACCAGATGGGAAGTGAGAGCAGGTGGTGGGAGATGGACACCTGAGGCAGGAGACGTGGGCCCCTCCTACGTGCCCAAGCAGCAATGCTGACACAGCTGTCCCTGGGAAAGCTGGCCTGAGTGGGAAGGGCCACATTGCTCTCCCAGCCCACTGCAGAATGCTGTCTGTCCCTTGCTGGGGAGGAGCTCAGGCAGCTGTGCACTGGGGGCTGGGTACCAGCCTCCTCAGACGTGCGGGTGGGCTCTAATATAGGCTTTATCTCAGAGCAGGCACCACTGTCCAGCTTTCCCAGAACCACGCTGTGGACAGGGTCCTAGAAAGGCAGAGAAATCTTAGAGGAAGGAAAGGGAAATCCTAATCACTGCCTAGGAAACAGTCCTCATTTCCAAACACAGCAGGTCACCTGGTGGATACTGTGTGGGCAGTAATTCATTACCAAGCTGCAGTCCCCAATGTTACAGCAAGAACTGTCACTGCATCTCGGGGCTGGGAAAGAGAGAAACAGGACTTCGTAAATCACTCTTCTGGCACCGTTGCCTACATACCTAAACCTGTAGCCATTTATCCCAAATGAGGAAATAATAATGTTGTTTTCCACCAGCCTTTTCCTGGGGGAGAGTTCTGTGATTGAGGGTCGGCAGGTGTTTCAAAACTCTTTCTGGGCTGTACCTTGTTATAAGATTGGAATAAGTAAGCCCTTTCCCGCCTCTCCTCTCCCCTTGCCTGTCCCCAGCAGTGTAGGGGTTTAGCAGTCAGAGGGCCTAATAGGCTCTCTACTTTGTCAGTTTATTTTAGACAAAGTTAATTGATGTCGGTTTTTTCCCTAAATACGGAGTCTTGAACCTAGTTATGGAAGATAAGATTGCTGGTTTTTGTTATTACTTGCTAGTCTCTGCTGCTGAAGTTCTTTAGTCATTTTCAGACAAGTATCCTCATATTACAGGTAGAGGATGATAAGTTCTATGGAACAATATGGAGCTGGAGGTAATAGACATTAAAATAAATTCAGCTTCTGTTGCAAGTGGAACCCAAAATAAGTAGAGGCTCAAGTATAATTATTAATTATTTCTCATCCATCTAACAGTCTTGACATGAGTATTCTTGGTTGGCACATGACTTTCCTCTATGCAGTGATTCAAGGACCCAGCTCCTCTTATCTTGTGGCCTTGCCATTTCCTAAGCCTCCTACTTTTCTACATCTACCCAACCAAGGCAAAAGAGACCCAAATTGACACATACCTCCTCTGCTTATGGGCCATTGCCAAGAACTAGTCATGTGGCTTTAAATGGTTGCACAAAGCATGGGCATGGTCAGGAAATGTAGTCCTTTGCTGGGCAATTGCTTAACTGACAGCTCTGCTGTAGAAGAAGGATCATGAGTTTGGTGGGTAATTAGTGGATAATAAATATTCACTGCCACCTCTCTGAGCCATTGTCACCATTTTACCAATAGAGACGTATCATCTTGGCTTAAATCACATTGTCAATAGTGGGGCCTGGACTTGAACGCAAATGCCCAGGTTTATGTTTTCTTTTGACTTCACTAAAGTAGAAACAAAATTATTACTTTTGAGGGTAAGTAGACAGGGCCCAGCTAAAGCAAGATGTACAGACTGACATTCTGTCTTTACTGTCACTTTTGGTTCACACAAGAGATCTCACAAATCTCTTCTGTTTACAAGAAAACAAAATCCCCTTAATGCTTGTTGTCTTTTCATAATTCCAGACCTGCCTTGTCCCTTCAGTCATTTGTATTTGTACCTGGAAAGCTAACACATATATTTGCGTCAAATTATTATGTAGCTGACCATGTGTAATAAATAGATATATAAAACCTGCATTTAAGGTGGCCAGTCATGCTGCACGTGCCCTGGAGTAAATGACAGCTGTGGCACTGTATGTAGTATTTTGTATTGTTGTTGAACTTATAAACTGATGAAACTTCATCATTTCTCTCCCTTTTTAATTCCCTCTCTATTTGAGCAGCTGTACTGAAGTTTGTTAACCATGCTTGTTAGCTTTCACGTGTAAAGATGGCCTTTTTATATTCAAATTTTAGTAATATATTATTTAATCATTAGGCTGTTGACTAAGTGTGTATTTGTGGCCATTGTTCTTTCTGAATGCCTAATCACCAAAGGAAAACATTTGATAACACATGCTTTCTTCTAGAAACTGGTTTCCAGTAGAAAGAGAGAGGGACAGACCTTGCTGTTGGGAGTACTTGGAGGCTGGGACGCCATCGGTGGCATGGCCTGGGGAAGACTCAGGTGTTGCTGCTGGAACCCCTGCCCCCCACCCCATTGAGGCCTAGCCAAAGATACATTGAACTACATGAAATTGCTAACATTCAACCATTTTTGTCCTTTGAAAAGCAATTTCACTGGATTTAAACTACCACTAAACTGGGTTTCTGATGAGGTTTTTGTCACCAAGACGAGAGGGCACCGTTTTTTCCCACCACTTGTGATGTACCCAGGCCTCTGACACAGTCATGTAGGGGTTCCCTAGAATCAGCAGAATCGCAGATCTCTGATGTGGTGGCAGGAATCCAGCTACAGAAGCACTCGATATATTGTGAATGCAGACCCCTGACTGTATAGCGCGACCCATGTGCCAAGATGGGCTTGGCCGGCAGAAGAAAATGTCAGTGTTCAAGCATTGCTCCACGGAGGGCACATGACACCTAAACAGAAGCAGCTGACAAGTGGGAGACACCGTGGTTGATAAAAGGTGCCAGGAAGGGCCTTTCACCAGAGATCAGGGAGGCAGCAGCAATTGCTGGTAGAAAGCATGGAACCATGGAATCAGGTTCGAATCCTAGGTGCATTTCTTACTGGCTATGTGAGCTCAATCAAGTTTCTCAACTTCTCTGTGCACCAGTTTCTTCATCTGCAAAATGAGGATAATAACAATAGTATAGTTCATTGACAGAATTAAATGAGTTTATATATATATATATATATATATATATATATATAGTGTTTAGCATGGTGCCCCACACCATACTAAGTCACTGCTGTTTTTATGTAGAGCTCTGAGGCATTGAATATGTTTGACAAGCAGTGAGGTATTTAGCCTGATGTATTGGCAGTGAAGGAGAAGTAGGTTCTGAAAGATGAGACTTAGATTATAAGTCAGACAGTGATTTGGGTGTGGTTCCCACCACTGGAAGCCCACAAATTGGCCAACTCCCCAACCCCCATCCCCCACCTAGGGAATGGTGCTCAGAGTCATGAAGGTCCCAAAACCCCAAAGGCTTTGTTGTCTGACCCAATATCTACCTTTCTGTGCTTTCTTTGGCCCCTCTTCCTATTTTAAAATCTTTATAGTCCTTTTATTTTTAATGGACATGTTTTCTCATCATACTTCTTTTATATATGTGTATAGGTACAACAATGTCTCCACACTACCGAAGATACCTAGAGCACTTTTCTCTCCTGGTTCTGTATGAGCCGGAGGGTAGTCAGAACACATCAGCACCCCTTCTTTGCATCTGTTTTTGCTGTGGTCTTTTTGATGGTGCAAGGTGTATCCCGGGGCTGACTCGTTCGTGGGAGTTGGAAGCTTTTACTGGAAGGTTAAATCAGCACTAGGAGAGCAGCACTCCCAGCAGCCTCAGAAAGAATAGGAAATGATGTTCTTGAAGAGAGCAGGGAGCTGCTTGCTTTTGCTGTGTTTCAGTACCATCTTCTTAATAAAAAAGGTTCCCTTCCCCCCTTCTCTCTGCCTTCCCACAACACACCTTGTACTAAATACATTTTTCAGACCTGACTTTGTGCAAACACAATGTTGTTCTGCAAGCATTAAAAGGCAATTTAGTACTCAAAGGATTAAAAGCTCATGTTAAATTGAAGACTACACTTGGCATAAACATTAAAAATTGACAGAACACCCTGCACATTAACTGCACCAGGGCTGCGTAATTAGCATTTAAAAGTAAAACATCGTTTCCTTACTGTTTCCTACTTACTCATTTATAATGCATTTATTATAATACAGATGTGAGCAGGAGGCTTTCTACCATCATCAGCGAATGAAAAATATACCTGTGCTGAGAAAGAAACCGGGATTTATTAATCCAGCCTAAAAAGCAAAACCAATAAAGAAGCCCCTCGCTGTGCTAGTTTGAAAGCCTTGTTCCCCTTTGGAAGAGTGACACAAGGCCCCCAGAGACATCACCTCCATGTTTCTTTTCCTTTTCTGGCCTTTCACTGACAAATCCTGGACAGAAAATCCAACCAGGCTTAGGGCAGGCACAAACTGGTGTCTAAAATCGATGAGCTGGCAGGTCACCAATGGAATGTGGAAAGAGCTCGTTGGCCCATTGCTGAGGCTCCCTCAGAACTTTGGGAAGACTAGAATCCAATTTTCCAATTTGAAGTGAAATTCTGCTGACTTAACACAGATGGCTGAGTTTGTAAATGAGGACACCTGTTCCTGGTACCTTTGGGCTCCTGCTTAAATTTTGGATTTCGTATTTAGCATGATCAAATTTGTAAATTTGAATGCAGTCCAAATCTGATCTTACTTTCTTCCTCCTGGTTAGCTCCCAGTGTACCACCGTGGCTGTTCTGCTCGTGCTCAGCTCCATACCCACTCTGAGCAGGCTCCGTACTCAAACTTCAGTGTGCCGCAGTCACTGGGGCTCTCACTACAGTGCAGATGTGGACTGCACAGGCCCCTGATGGGCCTGAGACCCTGCCTCTCTAACACACTCCAAGCTGATGCACATGCAGCGGGGCCCTGGAATGCACGTGGGGTAGCAAGACTGTGCAAAGCCTCGGAAATCAATTTTCAGTTGTTGGATTCAGACCAGCAGACGCAGAGGACCCTCAAAAAATGCAAGGTCACTGTGATCAACCCATAGAGATCACAAAGATAATCAAACACAGTTCTTGCCCTCAATGAATTTATTCTAGAAATGTCTGAGAGCTCATTATCTTTCTCAAGCCTCTACATGTAATGTGATGGAGAACACCTTTCCTTGATGTTATCTAGAGATCCTGATAGGCATGTTCTACTAAAGCAGACTTCCCTGGATATCCCCTAGTGGCCTCAAATGCCCTGGCTGGGCCACTATAAGTTTATCAGGTTAGCCAGCTGACAGGACAAATATAATTTCTGGGCTGCAAGGCCAGTCTGGGTGAGCACATGACATAAAGGTGTTAAAAGTGGAGAATTCTCAAAATAGATTTCACTCTTGTCAGAACAGTGCCAGGGGCTGGCCCTACCCATTGAATGCCTCAGCCCCGGATTTGGGCAGCAAAGCCCACTTCCCAGGGATGGGGCAGCAGCTCAGGAGAAAGGAGGGCTCCTTCCAGAGCCAGGTTCTCAAGAAACCAATTTGACACCTGCTCTGTGGCAGTCTCTTGTAGGCAAAGAGAGAAGAGAGGAGGCTCTAGTACAGATACAAGCAGGCCTCCTATATTCTGATACAAGCAGGCCCTTTATATTTTCTTTTCATCGTTTTAATGATTTTTTTTTAGATTCCAGAAATGTATTCATGCCCCTGCATGACTGTAAAATGCTCCTCTCTCACGAAGAGCCATGGGCTATAACACACCCGCGCAGCAGTCAGGAGTGAGGCTTGCTATCTGAGAGGTGAGGGCATGAGCCCCGGGTCTGAGTCAGTCTCGCAGCTAAGCCTGGCGGGGCCGAGAGGGCAGCTACATGGGGTTTGCAGGTTTGTTAATTACCTTAGTGTTTTTATGGGAAGATCCTTGGCTATGTTTGTGGGAACAGAACCCTGGTTTTAATTACATCCCTTCTGGTTATTCAGTTTATGTACTTCTAAGGATCTTGTTTCTCTGGCTTTTGTCTACCCTACAGAGGTCCAGAAGAGTTCAGCAGAGAAAAATGCCTGGGCACTGTTTACACAGATATAGGAGCAGAGAGTTTGGAGCTGAAGGGGACTTAATGTAGCTGGTGTAGCCCCCTCAGTTTGTACAAGAGAGACCTGAAGCTCAGAGAAATTGTGGTGACTTGCTCAAGGTCACACAACGAGGGCTAAAGCTTAAATCTACCTTTATAGTTTATGCCATACCAGCCTGCAGATCATTTATTTTTCTCTCCACATTCTTAATAAAAGTCACAATCAGAATTGGACAATTCCTTGTCTCTCCTTGGCATGTCAAGGTCATTTTGTAAAGGGTGTAATAGCAGCATTTTCTATGTGATTATTCTTAACTGGATTCTTTTGCAATTCAGGAATGCTGAGGATGCATCAGCACTGGGCAGGACAGTGAACACAATTAGCAGATTCAAATAGATACACGATGCATCTCATGCAAGTTAGTGGTGGTGGGGGGGGTGTCCCTTCTTGAAGGAGAGTGGGAGGTGGGGCACAGGGCACATAAGAATTGGAAATGTAAAATGACTAAGAGATGCACATTCATAGAGCGGCCAGGAGGAGCCTTATTTTTTACTTTTCAACAAAACCCAGGTTTTGTGCCAAACAACCAAGTAGCATTCCCTGTAGGTGTGCCTCACGTGTGTGTCCTCCCACCAGGAGGACAATTTCCTGCTCTCTCTAGGCTCTTTGATATTATCTGAGGCCCTCCTCTTACAAACACTTATTTAATAATGGCACTTGGCTTTTTAATATTTTATTTGATTTCTGTTTTATGGTATTTTTAATTGAACCCTGTTTTAATTGCCTTTTCTGCACACCAGAAGCCTGGGTGAGGAAGGAAGGCTTTATAAATGAAATGATGATTGTTATTACTTCCTTTCTTTCGGCTCAGTCTTAATCAAATTATAATTGATTCCGTCCACATAGAAGCCCTGATCCTCATGTACATGTGTCAGAAAACAGCACGTGTTCAGTCAGAAGGCTGAAATTTTTAATCTAACTGAGAATAAGATTGGTCACCATTATTATTGAGTGAGGAAAAGGAATTGGACCAAGTTCTTGCTGTCAAGTTGAGCCATCAGAGCAGAGGGAAGCTCTTCAGATCTATCCACCCAGAGTACTTGATTCCTGGCTTTATACCCCATGAGTTAACAAGGTTTCACAGAACTGAGAGCTAGAAGTGACCTAGGAGAGACATTGGGTCCCTCCCCTGTGTCCAGTCACAGCCCAGGGCAGACACAGTTTATCATGCACATGCTCGGCCGTGGCCTCCATAAATAAGGGCACTGCCTTTATAGCTTTCCAGATTCTCAAGGGTGGTTATTGAGTTGCCCTTAGGATAAGAGAATAAACAACCCCATTCCCTTGAACTTCTGCCCTTCTCTACCCTCTGCAGTGCCAATCCCATTAAAAAACTTTTGACCTATTTGTCTTATGCCCCACCGTTGATTGCAGAGTGATTGCAGCCACCCCGATGGGGCCTTAGTAGAGAATCACAAAACAAATCTGGCTCACACAGAGATGACTTGTAGCCTTGCTGGGTCTACTTCTTTCCCAGCTGGGTGTTCAGTGGGCAGCTATTTTTAAGGCTTGATAAAATGACTTAGATTTGATGGTCAAAGAGAAAGATTGTCAATCCTGGTAACGGCGTGAAGAAAGAAATTATCCCGTAAAAGGATGGCTCTACCCCTTAGTAATATCTTCCTCTCCTTGGGACTTGCTAAAATAGAGTTCTTCATTCCAAAGGCAATAAAGTATTTGAGTTCCTACTATGTACAGTAAACTGGGCTAGGCACTGCAGATCAAGCAAGGCAAATAGCATTGTCTTTTCCTATTTCCCTTTATTTCAGGAAAGATAGCAATATATTTTGAGGCTCTGCTTTCCACCAGACCCTATACCCAGCCTCCTTCTGTCATCCTGGAATGTAGCAAGTAACCACCCCTACCCCCCACCATGACTGAAAAGGGAGCTGTATTCAAAGAGCTTAAATACCGTGTGCAAGCTGCACAGCTCTGGTAGGGCAGAGGTGAAATTTGAAAGCCAGTCTCTGTCAACCTGCCCCTTAGTATTGTCAACCTGAAAGGAAGTATCAGGTGGTTTGACACAGAGCTCTATCTGGGCCTGGCCTGTTTGAAGCCTTCACTTGGGTGAAGAGACAGTGGAAGACACTAGGCTGGGAAGAAACAATCAGTATATGGAAAGTATCCCAGCATGAATGAAAGCCATGACAATGGCAGTGGAGGGCGGGGGGAGGAAGTGATGAGAGGCATGGGAAAGAGAGCATTCAGAGGGTTTGGTATAATGAGTTTGGAGTTGGGGGTGGGAGGTAGGACTGGGTGAGGCCATTGACAGCCCACAGGAAATACCGATGAGTTCATTTTTAGAAATGTTGATTTTTGAAGTGGTGATGGGGCATTCAGTGCCTCCATCCAATAAATGAGTTGAAAATACGGGTCAGGAATGCAGAAGGAATATGAAACTGAGGATTTGAGAGTTACTTTGCTTAGAACTTATGGTATTAATAGAAGCTGGGGAACCAGTAAGAGAGTCTCCTACTTCCTTCTTTCTAGACATTGAAGGGAGACCTTGAAGAAACCCACTATTAAAGGATAAGAGAACCAAGAGAAGGCAACTTCACTTAAAGAAATAAGAGAACAGTAATTGTTCATTGTCATTGTAAAAAAGAGACAGTCAGCAATTTCTGCAGAGAGACAGAAAAGGCCACTGGATTTGTTAATTAGAATGTCCTTGGCCAGAGACCATAAATGTTAAAGGCCAGTGTCACTCCTTTGTTTTGATGGCACAGCTTTAGGAGGTAAAGAAATAACAGTCACTCATTTACCTAAAAAAGTGGGACTCATGATTTTTAAAAGCAGGACTGAGGAGACTCCCCCCACCAGTGAAAACAACCCCACTCTGGTATTTACAGAACAGTAAGACAGAAAATGAGATGGCAGCTCAGCTGGCAGTTCTAACCCAGCCTCACGGAAGGGTCGTTACATTACTTGGTTGGGTCAGTCCAGCCTGTGCAATGTTAATCAGACGCCGGGGAGACTGATTGAACTATAACACAAGTCTTTGTGTGTACAGTGAGGATTATAACCACCAACCCAACCAGAATGACTTATGTGTTCTAGTTGGAACATTTGCTGCTGAAAGATAATCCTGAAGGAAGCCAGATTGCAATCAGAAGGTCCCTTGAACTGGGACTGTAAGAACAAGAGGTGTAGGCAGAACTGTCCATTCTACCCAGTGTGAACCCCAACAGAGTGCGATGACCTCTGTTATTACACTTCCAGCACTTTATTATACTTTTTGATTACACCTGTTTTCCAGTGCTGGGCTGTGGGCTCTCAGAGTCTGTCTTACTTATCTTTGTACCCTGGTGCAAAGCAGTCTGCGTTTGTCACATATTGAGTAGATGTTTATTGGATGGAGAGAGGAGAGAGGGAGAAAGGGAGGAGCGGACGGGCGTATTCAGACAGATCGCATACAGGGTGGATAAGACAGATGAGAGGATGGTTTGAATCAATTTTAGCTTTCTCAGTCCTAATCACACTTGGGTCGTAACGCCCGGAGTTTACACAAAAGTCACTTGGGTTAAGTTGGGGTCATTCTAAACCTTCTCAGCCATGAATTTATGGGCAATTTCTTGAGCTACTGCTGCAGTTGGCCAATCTCATTCTTTATATTTTAATTTATTTTAATTGTGATTTTTCTCTTCTAAAATAACCTTCCCTCAGTTTCTGGGGACATCTTTATCGACACAGCAATGACAGTAACTCCCAACATTTTGGCATATAAATATATACCAAAGGTATACTAACTTATATACGCATAGTGTACTCCATCGTAGAAATCCTAAAAGGGGCTGGTATTACAAAGCACACTTAACTGGGAAGACCTAGAGCAGAGAAGTGGCAGGTTTGGTCAGAACTTGAGCCAGGACTTTGACTCCAAGGCCATGTTTGATGAGCCCTGACATGGCACTGAATGTGCCCCGACAGGTGACAACGGTTGTGGTGGCCTGGTCAGTTGTTCTCTTGATTCATTTTCCTTGTAATTAGAATCTTAGTTAATGAATGTGGAGCAGTTTCAATAAAGACCAGGTTTCTTCAAGGCGGTTTTCCGTTGTTTTGAGGCTTTTTAGTTCATTTTTGCTGAAACCAAAAGTCTGTTGCCCTTCCTCCAGGGTTTTCCCTCCGTTGTATTTCCACTCTCATGCTGAAACTCCTCCCCCTTGGGGGCCCATTACTATCCAGTTAGCACAGTGCTGGGTGGGTGTGTGAGGGAGGTGGAGAATGACAGAAGTTTCTCCAGCCCCCCGACCCCCCGTGTTGACTGTGTGGGGTAATTTTCCCCTGAGTATGGACCTTTTATTCTCCCAGTCTGTCCTGTCCCAACTACTCTTACATTAGCCATAGCTGTGGTTCTACCTCTGTTTATTTCCTTGTGTACAGGCTGTAAAGACAGACCTATGGCCAAGCATTCAAATTTTTTAAAAAGGAGAGGGAGAGGAGAACAATAAATAGTGATGTCATAGGAGGTACCTCTTTTTCAAAGAACAAAACTTAGTATCTAAGACATGAGTGAAAAATGACTCAGAAAACTCTTAGTTGTCTTTTTTCTTCTTCATTCCTTTGTTGTCTGACCCTTATGTAGCAAGAACAAGTACATTTGTCTAATAACAGACCCCAAAAGATGGAATCAATGCAGGTGAGTGCCCTAGAAGAGTAGTGAGATGTTTTTTGTTTGTTTTGTTTTGTCTTGTTTTTTGTCTTATTTTATGGGGTGGACAAGCTGAGACACGTAGCCCAGAAGCTCATCTCTTAGGGTGGTATACTCCTAGAGAAGACCTCTCTAGATTATGTTTTTAGGCTCCTGAAAATGTTGGCGAGCATTTGCGTGATCTTGAGAACCAGTGACAGGAGCACAGCCTTGCTTGCCATCAGACGGCTTTCCGTCAGTGCTCATCTTACGTGGCTCTCAGAAGCCCCAGCCGAAAGGACAAACACATGCCCTTTCCGTTCTGAGGAGAAGCCAGAAGGCCTTTCTGTTTTCCCTTCTCAAGTCTTTGCCACTCCGAGAAAAAGGAAAACAAAGTTCATTACTCACATCTCCTACGCAGACAGCAACTAATGGAAGGTGTTAGGAAACACCAGGTCTCCTTTTATTCAACTAAACAGGTACATTGACTTGGTTCACTACACAGTGACCCAAGACAGATTTGGTTCCCATGACGCCCCCACTCCTCAAAAACAGCACACACGTACGTCCCCCTTTACAAATGTCACAGTAATTGAGTTAAGAATCTACTTTCAAGTTATAAATAGGGAAATAGGTGGTGGTGCCTCTCAGATCTTTAACATGTTTTCAAAGCAGAATGTATGACAGGCTGGGTTTTAAATGGTCCTATGGTGCCAGTTCTGATATGGTGCTTACTGGCAGTCATTCATTGTGAGAGCTACCGTGTAATTCGAGAACACTATATATATAATTTATGCTGTCCGGAAACAATCCAGCCATAAATGCCTGTGTTTTTCCTGTTACATGGCTGGATACTTTCCTGACATCCCTCGTATTATCTCTTAGGGAATGAGGTACTTCTTGTGCTTCCTCCTGGTGCCTGGATGGAAAGTCTTGCTTTTCTAGAGATAATAGTAGTATTAAGTGCTTCTGTGTGTTGGGTGCCAACTGTATCCTGCATGTGCATTAGATAAAGATTATCTTATCTTTATAGCTCATAGATGCTATGAGCCATATCCTACTGATAGAATCCTGCCTGAGGTGCAGAGATTAAAGGTCTCCTATTAACCAACCTAGCCCTTGCAAGGTAGGACAGAGATCTGAACCTCATCTCCCTCACACCAGAATGCAGGCTCTTTCCACTGGACCTCGTTGCCTGAAACCCAGCTCCCCTCTGTGGCTGTTCCGTGTGCCTGGAGAGGAGGGGAGTGCCTGAGCAAGGAATGTTCGTGTGTCAGTTAAAATAGGTGTCCTAGCTTCTTGTCTTGCCTTCATAATCACAAATGTTCATTTCTTTCTCTCTCTCTCCTTTTTTATTCTTCTTAGGGGTGATGACTGACAGATTAATATGTGTCTAACTGCATGTCTCAGAAATCAAAAGGAAGGTGCTGTCAGAATCACTTGTCAGAAAATGAGATTAGGCGCACTTGTCATTTGCTGAGGATTGCAGTCTTTTCAGAGATAAGGTTTCATTTAATGAGGGTAAAAAGCCTCCTTTAAAAAAAAAAAGAAGAGGGAGCGAGGGAGCGAAGTGGGGAGAGGGGAAGGAGTGATGATTCTTTTTTCTGGTGTCAGCCAAGTGTTTTATCACCTAACGTGATCCGGGGCACCTGGTAGCCACTGATAATGGCAGCCGTGGCCGTCTCCACCTCCTCTGCTGTGGAGCCACTTCAAAAGCAGGCTCGGTGACCTGCTTTTACAAAACTCCCTTTGGAAGCTGAACCTCCTTTTCCTGTGGGAAGAGGGAGCTAAGCATGTACTCTAGATTTAAAAGCAGGCTCAAGAAAGCATGCCATAGAAAGGAAATGTACAGTCACATTTCCCAACAAACCGTAAAGGATCCACTGTGGATCTCAGTGCGATATGGAGCTTGTCTGACGAGTGAAGGGTAGCTAATGAGGAGCAGAGCTGGGTCCCATTGCAACCAATTGTATTTTGTTATGGAAAATATTTCTCAAGTTCTTTTGCGTGTGTTGATTCTTTTAAAAGTGACATAGTAAGAGCTGCCAGTAGGTGACTTGATACACCTGCTGCACCCCACAATTCAGATTGTCAATTTTTATCCTGTTATGAAGTTCTTCCTGTACCTCAGGTGTGGCCTGTGCTTCAGAAGTATCAGTATTTCAAATTAATCCCTCCACCCATCATAGAAACAGCCTCTGAAAAACACTGCTTTATTATGTACAATGCCCATGACAAAGCAGAAAATCCACATGTAAAACATGTTTGTTCTGGTTATCTACTCCAAATCCTAGTGGTGTGAAACAACAACCCCTTAATTGTGCTCCCAGATTTAACAGGTCCCGAGTTTGGGCAGGGCACAGTGGGAACGGCTCATGTCTGCTCTGGGGTGTCTGGGTGATTTGAGTGGCTGAGGTGAGAATTGTCCAGAATTGTGAGTGGGACATGTCTTCACTCACATGTCCCACACCTGGGCACAGATGACTCAAGCCTGAGCTTGGCCGTCACGGTCCACCAGAGCTTTTCCACATGGCTTGGCCATCTCACAGAGTGGTAGCTGGGCTCTAGGAGGAGATTCCTGAAGGGAAAGCAAGCAGTCCAAGAGATGGAGGCAGATGCAGCGAGACTTCTGTCCTGGGCGTGGAGGTGGGCTGCTTCTACCATTGGGCCAAAGGAGTCACAGTTCACCAGGTTCAAGGGATGGGGTATAGACCTCACCTCTTGGTGGGAGAGTGTCAGAGGATTTCCAGCCATGTTTTAAAACTACCGCAATTCTATTCAGGCTTCTTTCTACTGTGCTTCCTTTTACTTCCCACGGACAAAGTGGTCTCTGAATGTAAAGTATGTGACATTTGGATCCTTTACTTCTGATTTAATGTAATGACTACTACTCTTTATTTTAAAAAAATGTGTATATATATATATATATATATATATATATATATATATATGATGAAGATATGTATATATGTGTGTGTGTATGTATACTTTCCCATCACCTCAGGAATGGCCTGGAGATAGATAGATAGATAGATAGATAAATAGATAGATAGAATGAAAGTTAAATTGTATGCAGTGGTTTGAAGGGTGTTTCCCCTACTCACTGCCCTCTACTACAAACAATTGAAAACAGGCCCATGTCCTCCGTATGCACGTTTCTATTTCTTTCTGGTCCTTCTCCATTTTACTTCTCAAAAATAGTCTGTGCTTAAGCCTCCATTTCCTTACCCCACTGTTTACTTATTAACTTTTTATATGTAATCTAGGTCCTACTTCATTGTCCTGCAATTCCCTTGATCCACCAAAGAGCTCTTGAATGACCAGTTTATCTGTCTTTTCTCAGTCCGTGTCCTCTGGGAGCTCTAAAGCATCTGCCACTTTCGAATTCCCCACCTTCTGGAAATCTCGCCCGCCCCTGCTCCTGTAGTGGTAGCTCCCTGATCCTCTGCCCTCACCCCATCTCGCTTTCCGCGGCTCCTTCTCTGACCCAGCCAGCAGAGGTGCTGTTGGCGTGGGCCCTTGCTCTGCGGCTTCCCACCCACAGTTTTGCTCTGGGCAGTCACAGCCCTTCGTTGCTCTGTGGAGGCCACCCGGACCTGTGTAGGATTCTGAGCCCTCTCTCCCACGTTCCAGTCTGAATGTGTGGTCACGGCTGGGCTTTTGTCACAGGACTTTTTCACACCCTGCCTATTCTTACTTTACTGCTTCAACTGCCCTCTCCTGTTGGACGAACTTTCCCCCCTCGGGCCACTGTCCTTGATGCCTCCCAGGACACTTGCCTTGTTCTACCTTCCAGTTCTACATGTATTTACCTTCTCTTGTATGTTCTCTAAGGGCAATTAACATGCTTTGTTAACTTTTTGGGGGGCACATAGTCCATACTCAATAAAAGTATCCTTCACTGCTCACTGAACGAATAGCTTTTAGTGTAGAGCCACTCCTCACTTAACAACCTACCTGTTTAATGACCACTCGGACTTATGACCCGTTCTGCAGTGTGGGAATCCCCTTTCGCAGTCTTTGGCTCATTCCCACAGTCGGTTTGTGTTCACTACACGAAGCACTCGCAATCATGTAGGACTACATGTTTTGTTTATAAGTGTGGTGTCCCATGATATCTATCGAAAAATGTATACCCTATGGCATCACGACACACCACAGACATCCATCTTTAAGCTCCTAGCTTGTTGACCAATTCGCTTAACGACCTAGTGATAGGGATAGAACTTGGTCGCTAAGTGAGGAGTGCCTGTACTGTACAAAAATTAATTGTACATAGGCCACAAGGAAAGTTAAGGAAGGGTTTTGATGAGATTACGAGGCTAACATGTCCAAATGTATGTCCAAATCTTGCCTTCCATATCAGTTCTCCTTCAAAGTGGTACCTAAAGGACCAAGAAAAAGAAGGAACAATAATCATGGCAACAATTGTAGACGTATCTACTGAATGCTTACTGTGTAGTAGGGACTGTTTTATCTAATTCAATCCTCACAACAACTCTGAGGTGGGTGCATTATACTTTCCATTCTATAGATGAGAAAACAATTACAGAAAAAGTCAACATTACTTTATTGTGAAGTGAATGATAAATACCCCAAAACATGCTTCTTTGCAGTCTATGCTAAGGCAAGTAAGTGCCTTCAGCTCCCCATGGAAGCGGGCCCTGTCCTTCTCCCTTACCCCAACTTTACTACTGATGGACCACCAAGCCCAGAGCAACTTCCGGGGGCCCCGGGTTCGCTCCGTTACCACCAGTCCTGGAAGCAGGAAGGAGAACCCAGCATGTGCAGACTTTTTAAACACACATGTGGCTTTTCAGTGTACAGGGAACCTGTCCCCCAGTAAATGTGGCCCAGAGTCTTATATGCTACTAATGCAAGACCATTAGCAACCGTAAAGAAAGTACTAGAAGGAAAGCTGAGAGAGTTTGCCTTTTCACCATACAAACACAATTTGAGTAGATAAATGAATGGATGCCCCATGGTATGTGTGTTTTAATACAACTCAACAGTGAGAATAGATAAAGTAAAGTTGGCCAAATGTTACTAGTCAAGGAATACAAATAAAGGGTTTGGGGTGTTATTCATACCAGCATTTCATCTTTTCTGTAAGTTTGAGATTTTTCAAAATAGAAACTTGGGAAGCCTTTTAAAAGAGACCATAGAAACGTAATTCTAAGGAGGGAGTCAACAATAAACACACAGAGAAGTGGTCTGAAGCCAGGAATTTCCTGGCCCATCAAATGGGAATTGCCAAGAGAGAAGGAAGGAGGTGGAATTTGAGACATATGGTGCTTCTTAGGGGGTGCTCAGCCTGCCCCAGAGGCTAATTTAAAACTAAATCTTATCCCTGGATCCCACAGCCCTTAATGTGACCCAAACTTTCCATTACCAAATTCTGAGGATTTAAATCTTGATATTGTGTGCTTGAATCTGGAATCTGTCTCATCAGTTAAAGATCTATCCTATTGAGGCCACATGTGTCTGTGCAATAAGTTCTTTTCAAGCCAAACTTTCATGTTAAAAAAAAAAATCCTGAGAGGAAATACATGTGGTCCTCTTCCCCTTCAAGCCCAGTTCAGGCTATTTATTGTTTTATTTGATTGTTGAGAAGTCAGAAATGAGTAAATTGGTTCCCAATGTGGCCTGCACATTGCCTTGGCTAGGAATGGTCTCAGTAAGACAAAGCCCAGCTTTGAATTTAGCAGAGGTCTGATTTGTGTGGGGGTGGATTTTAGGGGAGGGGATGTGTATTTTCCCCCTTTCTTTCTGAAGTCCTTCCCCTGTGGATTTCAGATTAAAGAGTGCGTGATGACACATTTACCCTTTTCGGTTTTGCTTTTAAAACACAAAGCTGACAAATGTGTTTAATGGGCCGGTGGTACCAAGTGACTGCGGCACAGAGCCCGAGAGGCTCACATGTGCCTTGATTGTTTTGATGAGGCAGTTAAATTCTACTTCCCAGTTGGAAGGATTAAATGCAAACCATAGCATACTTCTGACGTTTCCATGATTTATCAGGAAATTCCAGGGAAGGGAGGCAGAAAAGGTAAGTCAAACAGTATGCCCTACATAGAAATCAATAACATAAACTCCAAGTAAACGGAAAGAGGAAAGTGTTATTTCCTAACGTAGTGTCTGTTTTCTGTTCATAATCTAGATATTAGATCACATACAGGCAGGGAGAGCCAACCTTTTGGCTTCCCTGGGCCACACTGTAGGAAGAACTGTCTTGAGCCACAAATAAAATACACTAACACTAATGATAGCTGAGAGCTTAAAAAAAAATAGATCCGTGTGTAATTTTATAATGTTTTAAGAAAGTTCACAAATCTGTGTTGGGCCATGTTCAAAGCCACCCTGGGCCACATGCGGCCCATGGACCACGGGTTAGACAAGCCTGTTAGAATCACAAGATCTTATATATGGGAAAGAGTGAGAGAAAGATTATTCCTTGCAATCTGTATGCATCTGAATGATGGTGAAAAGGTTCAGTGACTTACCTAGAGCCACATTGGTTGGGACTGAGCCTGTTCTAAGTCCCAGGTTTCCTGACTTTGCTAATCTGACCCAGTACTCTTTCAGCACCTAGCCATCCCTGTCACAGTTGGCAATAGCCCTGAAACCAGGTTTTGAAACTCACCGGAGCCGGGGGCCAATGAGTATCAGGTCAGCTCTCTAATCCTGGTATAGGTCAGTTATTTGCACTCCTTTTCCTGACCTTGGGGTGCACCTTTAAACCCAGCCAGTGATTTCACAAATGCATGTTGTCAGCTATAACTGAGCACTGGTAACAGAGAGAAAACCCATCACCTCTAGTGCAAATGGAAAAACAACTCAGCACACACAGCCTACCAGAAGGTTGTTTGTCGTTTGATCTTTGTATAAGAAGGACAACATCATAAATTAAAAAAAGAGCTACCAGCCCGCAACTGTGTTTTCACCAGCCTCCACTTCTCCAAGAAAACACATTGCTGGGAAAATAGATTGCATACCAGAAGCACAAAGGGAAGTCTTGTTACTTATAGGCAAGTGGCTATTTGAAAGCCTGGCTACAATTTTCCTGTTTTACTAACACTTGTAATTAAATCCGTCAACTCCCTCTAAGATTCTGTATAAATACCAGATGCTCACTAAATTTTTTTTTTCTGTTGAATATGAAAAGTTGTAACCCACCAATAGAGGAACTTCAAAGGAGGTGCAAACCTTGGTGAAAGTGAGCCCCTAAAGGTCCACGCTGGCATCCCTGTGAATGTCTCGGGCCACCTCACTTGGCCCACACAAGCCCCTTCCCCATCTCTTGCTGTCCTGGTGGATGTTAACATCAGGAGCAGATGGCTGTGCGTGGGGCATGGTGGACAGGGAGGATCCAGCAGGCCTGGCGGGAGGCACGTGAGAAAGGGAGGAGCAGGCCATGCCTCTGGCTCCATGCATGGCTGCAACCTGCTTTCCATGTGCTATGATGTGGCCCCCACCAGCTGTCACTTAATTCATGCAGTTGATTATATGGGAGTCAGAGGGGAAGTTTGGGATGGCTCTGGGCAAATTCACCCTTCACTGGGGTGAGGAAGTCCTCTTCTAGCTCATGTGCTCCTCAGGGGGCTCAGATACATGTTATCTTCTTTTTCTCCCTTTCCTATACAAAGAAGTATAATTATCTGTCCTAGAGGTGATGGGATTTCAGCAGTAGGCAAAGCAACTACTCCTTGGGCTGTCCACAATTAAATGTAGTTGCTTAGAGTTGTCTTTACCTAAGGAGAAAGCCGAAAGTATTAAATGAATCATGAAATAGAATGTTTGGATTTCTTGGCATTTGTAATGCAAAACCTGGGAAAGGGTGCTCTACCTGCCCCCCAAACTCAGTCCTGGCAGATTCACTTTGGTGTGTGTGTGTGTGTGTGTGTGTGTGAATTTACTTAAAAATATTTAACATTCTTTAAAGGATTAGCAAAATATTCATATTTTATGGGCAACCCCCAACCCTCCTTACTTGTAAACTGTCCCTGGCTTTGGGTTTTCCCCCCACTGGTTTTGTGGGGCAGGTTGCCACACAGGGGATTCATTATGGAAGGTTTTGGGTAAGCCTCTCAGACTCCCTTGAATGTACGAGTATGTGGAAGGAAGTGAGGATTCAAAGCGTGGAGCCCATGGCCCGGGCCACCTCAGCTGCTTTCAGTTTCTATTTGAAACCAAAATCAGAGAAGAGCTGTCAGATGGCAGCTGTGCGTTTGGTGGAAATGAGAACTCCAGATTTTATGCTAATACGGTTTCAGGTTCCTTTGAACCTGCAGTTTCATGAGGCTGTGCTTAAAACAGCAATCTGTTTCAGATAAAAGAAGGGATTACTAACGACGTTTTAGTTTTGCAAACATTCACAACCTCCAAAAGGAAAGGGGGAGATCAGACTTATTCTTTCATTATTAACATTGTCGTGTTAAGTTTTCTTCTAAGTTATCAAGTAGAAAACTTTTCCTTATTTTGGGAGAGATTTTTCTTATTTCTGGATTTTTTTCTTGTTGTTGCTGTGGTTTATCTTTAGTTCAGTGGACTTCTTTCTCCAACTTTAAGGTCCTTGTCATTCCCTCATAAGGGCGAGGAAGCAAAACGTTATGTTCATGAAGGTGTCTCATTCTGGCATGTGTTTACCTTCTTCCTTTTTTTGAATGTTGGGGCTGATTCAGATGGATGTTACCTATTGCTTTGTAACAAGCTACAAATTTAATAGTTTAAAACACAGCAATTATTTATTTGCTCATAGTTTTCTAATTTGGTGAGGGCTCTGCAGAGCCCGTTTCTCTCTCTTCCACGCAGCATCCGCTATGCAGGGCTCAGCTGAGGCTGCAGGAGCCATGCCCAAGATGCTTAGCCCCATGACTGGCAAGTTGTTCCTGGCTGTTGGCTAGAAACTCAGCGAGGCCTTTGGGTCCTGAGGCCTCCAGGTGGGCCTGTTGGGATTCCTCACAACATGGTGGCCAGGTTCCAAGAGGAAGGAAACAGAGGCTGCCAAGCCTTCTTCACACCTAAGCTCTGAAGTTCAAGAGCATCAGTTCTTCCATGTTCTGTTGGTCGAGACAGTTACAGGTCCAGCCCAGAGTCCAGGGTAGTGAACATATGCCCCACCTTCTCATGGAAGAATGGCAAGCACATAGAATTATTGGAGGCCATATTTAGAGAATAGCTACCACAGTGGTTGATGTGGTATTTTAATTAGTAATCCATTTTCAAGAGAATTTATATGTGCTCTGTTGTTATCCTTATGATGATGGGTTTCCGTATTCTGTGAGATCCTAAACTGGTGGTAATTTGCGGAAAGGACTTCACAGTTTAGTTTATTTTTGAGATAATGCCTTCCTTCTCTTCTGTTTTAGTTGGCAGAGATACGGTCATTTATTCATAAACTCACTGATCTGACCACAGTTTATTGACCATCTATTACATAGTATAAGGCTAGATATTACAGAGGAATCATGATGTTGGGGGTGGGGGTCGGGGGGAAGGCCACAGTCCTGGCTCTCAGGTGATTGAATCTTTGCTCTCCAAAGCAGTGTTCTGTTTTCCCTCAGGAAATGTATGTCCCTAAAAGAATGACAGTGTCCAGAGGTAAGGCAAGAAAGAGGTAATACATGTCCAACACTTTCTTGGATATATTTTCCTGTGGAAACCCTCAAGATAAGCTACGTTTAGAGCAGAAGAAGAAATTGCTGATGTAACAAATTTGCAACGAAGGTCTGTAAATCGAGATGAGGTCTTTGTAGGCATGCATGCTTGCCCTTCCTCTGTGTCATAGCAGTTTACTATCAGAGCAATTGGCACGTGTATATCCGTTTACCATTTGTAAACTATGTTCATTTGATTCATAAAACGACTGGATGGAGGCTGTCATAATGGCCATGTTAGAGTTTACCACTCCATTCTGATGGCGTAGAAGGGACAGGGAGGAAAAACTACAACCAAAACAAGGGTGAAAATTCAGAAACACTGATCGATAAGAAAGCTTTTAGAAGCTAAACCAAGGGATTTCTTTGACATTCTAGCTGCCCGTGTAGTACCCCAGCAACTGTATCATTCACCAAAACAGCAGAAGCAAATGATTCATTCTTACCTGACAAGAATTTCTGCAAGTAAATATTTGGACCATCAGGATACTCTGTAAGGAGGCTAAAATGAAAGCCCAAAAGCTTTGTGAGGTCCGTGTGTACTGCTATAGATGGAGGAATAGAATTTCCAGCACTCTAAGGATCATCAATACTTTGAGACAGCATGTTTCCAGGAAAAGATCGCAAACCCTGTGAGGGAAAGTTGTAGGGCAGCGGTTCTCAACCTGTGGGTCGCGACCCCTTTGGGGATCGAACGGCCCTCTCACAGGGGTCGCCTAAAACCATCGGAAAACAGATATCAGATATTTACATGACGATTCGTAACAGTAGCAAAGTTACAGTTATGAAGTAGCAACGCAAATAATTTTGTGGGGGTCACCATCCCATGAGGAGCTGTATTAAAGGGTCGCGGCGTTAGGAAGGTTGAGAACCTCTGTGTAGGGAGAGATGTGCTGACGTGGAGTTGGCCACAGCTTCTCATTACTTCTGCAAATTACCTTAATGTAAATGTCAATGATCTTTGAAATTACAAAACTTATTAAGATAAACTAGTCACTTGTTCTAGTAGTATTAACACAGCTTAAAGACAACTTTACCATGGCCCTTTGGATCTTCAAACTTCCCTACATTTTAGCTATCAGAATTTATTTTGACTTAGATCTAGAACAGAAATATTTCAACCTTAAGAGTATGTGAAATTCCACATTTGGCAAAGGGAGTGAGAAATCAAGTCTCACCCAGTAGTGTGGATGGTAGAACATGAGATAGCGAGGAAGATGCTGGGTACTTTTAGAACTGTGCTGTCATCCTGACTCCCCACTTCCCAGGGGTGTTCTTGTGCTCTCTGTATCTATTGCCTTGTCTGAAATGTGAAGGAGAATAGCAGTTATTCTGGTTACCTCACAGGGTTGATGTAAGAGCCGATGGCATAGTAATTGCAGACATTTTTTAAAAAATATATGTTACTACAGTAATGGCAAGGCTGCCTTTGTCCTGCCACCATAAAGGACCTTTTATAATTTCCCCTTAAAGCAGTCAGTGCTTGACCACCTTCATTTATGAAACTGAGTCAGTCAGTCTTCCCAAACTAAGAACGTCTACTCTTAGAGGACTTGCAGCTGATGAAGACCAGGCACTGCTCCAAGTGCTTCACACATGTTAACTTACTGAACCCTCACAACAGTTGCTGTAATAATAGCAGGCACTGTTACTGTCCTATTTTATGGATGAGAAAACTGAAGCAGAGAGATGTGAAGCAGTCTTTTCACCATTACAAAGCTAGTAGTAAGAGGGAGAGGAGGATGAGCCAGGAGTTGAAACCAGCAGTGCTATTGGCAGTAGCTATGCTTTTAAACAATGGACCAGGGACCTCCTAGACAGAGAAATGGCTGGCACCAATGTAAAGACCCTTCTAACCAATCATCCATGTATATAAAGCATAGCAACAAGTTGTATCATAATGCATTATTTTATTTAATGTTTGCAACAACTCTCTATAGAGTTCAATTCTGTTACTAGTTCCATTTTACAGATGAGGAAAATGAGCCTCAGGAAAAGTTTAGCAATGACACAAGAGGAACCAGCTGGCATGATAGAGACTGAATTCAGAGATATGTCCTTCTAAATTCCAGCCCCGACTCCTAACCACCAGGCCAAGCACCACAGATTATAACATTCAGTAAGCCTACTTAACGAATCAGATTCTGGGATAATTTATACAATGACAGCTAAAAGGAATGTTTCACCAAAAGCATCTTCTTTTCAACGTAACAGTTTACTTTGCTCAATTTATCCCCTTCACTGACTTATTTGCACATTTTGATCAGCCCGTCCTTTTAGCTCATGCAGATGTTTTGTACACATTCTTTGTTTTAATGACCTCTGGTCCCCTACCTCATCCCCATTTCCATGTAGAAATGGTGAGAGAAGCCAAGTATTGGGAATTTGAGCAGGCACCTAAGGCAAGGTGAATACCTGCCTCAAGAAGCACCGACTTGATATCAAAGGCAGGTCTCTACACCCCTATTTACAAACACTCATCAGTATTAAATGGTATGATAGAGGACTAAACAAAGCACAGGTGAAAACCAGGAAGACAGGGCCTCACATTCCTGATATTACATACTTCAGTAAAAAGTAAGGTCAGTACATGACATGAGCAGAGATTAAATGTATTTTTATTTTTCATTACCTCTCTTTGTGAGTCTGTCAGATTCTGAATATTAATATCTTAATGTAGGTTTGGAGGTTAAATAAGAGATATTTTATGTTTTTTTATACTTTGTTTTCTTTGGAGTTTATAGCACACTATAAACTTTAAAAGTAAAATTCTTTTTCTTGACTTCTACTCTTGGAAAGTATTTATTTCCCCCTGCATCTCCATAGTATGCATCATAAACTAACCCAGTTCAGTTTATTTACTTCCCTCTTGTTGTGGACCCATGATCAATTGTAGCAACACAAGCATATAATGGTAGAGGCTCCTGCTTTACAACAGGGACAGTGTGAGCTATTGCAATCTTTTTTAAGTGATAAGTAATGAACCTTCCATTGAAAAACCTCCTTATTTAGAAGAGGTGGTGGTCACAGAGCAGAGAGCCTTGGGACCACCCAAGGTTGGCTAGTCATGCATCACTAGAGAATGAAAGCACTATCTGTCATTTAAAAGAAGTTGACCTCCACAGGACAAATGCCTGGGACCCAGGAAGGGTTTCACTGTCCTGGGCTAGACAGCATAGAGGGCACAATGTCATGAATTAGCACAGGTGGGAAACTGGACACCTTGGCAGTGAGGGGATTTCCTGGTGAGCAACTTGTTGACTCCAGTTCTCCATGCTAGGACTCTTTGTCACCCATGTGGGCAAGGGGCAGGACTCAACTCAGTCTAACTGCAGGTCCCTCTGGGCTTCTCAGCAGCTGTCTTCATCCCTAATTCTCCATTTATTTTATCATTTACCCAGACACTTGCCAGGTACCCCAGCCTTAGTGGCGGCTGGGAAAATACCAGTCATCTGTTCATTCTCTCTCATCACGCATCTGTTGAGGTAGGTCTGCTAGTCCTGGTCTGGGTACATGACATATGAACACTTGCCTGGATATGAATTAGACCCATAAGAAACCACGTAGGTTCGGAGAGAAGGCATATCACGGGGAATAGGCTGGCATTGTATTCTCACAAATAGATGCTGAGTGCTGGACTCCATCTCCAGGTACATGTCTGTTCATTATACTGTGGCTGTGGCTGTGGTGTGACTAAAGATATACAAGACATAGTTCTTGTAGGGGCTGATTTAAAATCAAATTGAGGTGGTGGTATCCCACACAGAGAAAAGAACAAAAAACAAAACACACTTCTGCACCAGTGAGAAATCTATAGGCCTTTTAAACTGGAAATTAAAATTTAACATGACCAAATGATGTATTTGGGATGTATGCTATTTTATGTTTTAAGAAATTGAAGCCCTTACTGTTAGGATGTCCATCACATCTTAAGGCCTGGTGAGCTCTCATAACGTTTTGCCTGATTTAGGACTGGACTTTGTAATCTATCAAGAAGATCCGTGTGAGTGACCCAGGCTATCCAATGTGCAGGTTCTGACCCCATCTGGAGGGACCGTTTGCAGCAATGCCTGTGTGAAGGTGGGGCTTTCTATTAGCACAGATGGTGCAAACCGCTGTCACCACTTTTGGGGATTGGTGTCATTTTTGATGTCCATGTGGTTATTTTTATGGTCACTGAAATGGTCTGTATTGAGAGAATCCAGTAGTGGGTATGGCCATATACATTGCAGCCATACCAAAACATACTTTTATTTTGTTGTTTTCCACAGTAATCAAAATAAGAGTGTCATCTTTAATCATAACAGCCAATACATATAAGGACTGTCTAGAAAGTATCCAGCCATGCAATGTGAAAAATAAAGGCATTTATGGCTGCGTTTTTCCGGACAGCCCTTGTATACCCCACTTGCTAAGTGCCAGGTGCTGTTACTGACAACAGCCCTGTGAGGTGCAGGTACTGTTGTCATCTCATTTTATAGACGAGCAAAATGAGGCATGGATTGTGAAGAGATTTTCCCAGGTCTCCTGGCTCAGATGACAGGGCCGTGATGTCAACCAAACGTTGACTCTTAACCTCTACCCAAAGAAGAGATAGAAAATTGTGTTTTCAAAACTTAAAGAGCTTTAGAATTGGAAAAGATCAAGCCTCTGGAGACAGAGAAATAAACCAGGCAGGGTGACATCTTTCCCAAGGCTGGTATGAGACAGAACTCATGTGTTATCATCCCCTTTCATGGTCTTTTCCAAGTACACAATTTAAAATATAAAAGCTTGAGGACTTTTTTATAAAGACTTCCTCTTCTTTTAAACCACCTCTAGAATGACCAAGCGCATATTCAGGAAGTGCCTGAAGGTCATTATATTTATGAGGGAGAACACCATGAAATGACTGGATTTTTTTCTATATAAGATGCTCAGCAGATGACCAGAAATGATAAGATTTTACCAGAAAATGTTTAGTCTGAGTCTGGTTATTTATGATACAAACGGAATCAAATCTCCTGTTTTAAGTTTTAGAACTCTGCCATTTTTAGATTGATTTAGAAGAACTTCCTTTAGTGTTTAAACCTGGTTTATCTTTAGATATATTTACAAATATTTTGAGATTTGCGGGAGATGACTCCCAGTTTTAATTTAGCATGGCTGTTGTTTTTGTTTTTTCCTTTTAGCCAGTTAATCATAAACTTAGCTAAGATCTCTGGTCATATCTCAAAAAAATGTTTTTGTTTCTGAAATTATTCAGCTAGCACCAGAAAGACCATTGAGTCCGTATTCTTGCTATCTGCTTCTTGTTAGGGTCCGCACTTTGTTAAGACTTGCTGTCCTTAGGTTCAGAGACTGGAGGTGACATTAAGAAGCCATTAGTGCTAGCATGTTAAACCTTCTCAATGTTACAGACATGATGGCTGCCCGCCTGCCACTTCGTACTCTTTAGATTAAAATTCCAATAAAAGGAACCTACGTTTCTCAAGGAAAAAAATGATGATAAATCTTCTTGATTCTTGAAAGTCAGAAAGTCAAATCTCAGTCCAGGATATCCAGTCACCCATTGTGTGGCTTATCCCTTTTTTTTTTTTTTTCTTTTTCTCTGTATTTCTGATGCTGCCCTGTACCTGTTTTGACAATGATCCCCTTCCTTCTGGAAAGGAGGGGGGATAGAGCAACTTGGAAACCAATCAGAATGGACTCATTCACGCGTCTTGTGAGAGGGTGAGAAATGAAGCAAACTGGCAGTGGCGGACTGCAACGGGGCTTGGCGCACAGGCGAGGTGCAGGGAGACTGAATGTGGGTGCTGTGGAAGCCACATGCTGTGGAAGCCACATGCTGTGGCTTCTCTAGAGGCTTGGCTATTGCCGTTCCTGCCTTTCTCCCGAATGCAGATAATCAAAATACAGGGACACGTGCCAATCTGTCCTAGGCTTTCATCTGTGGTCTAATTCTTGATAATCAGAGATGGCAATCTAATGCAAGGCATGCTAAGTCTCAGAAATGCTGCCTGAGCAAAGCACAGTGGGCTAAGTGCTTGCTTTACTTGGTCAGTCAAATTGTGCATGGTTCTGTGTGTCTCAGTTTACCCTGAGGGGGACCTGTAGGGGCTCTCGCAATTTCTTCCCTGTAATATAATGTTATTTGAGCAACAAGACAAGAAAATCATCCCATTTTAATTGCTCCAAGAGAAACAACATTTTAATGTCTTTTCTTGAAAATTTAATATTTGCCTTTGAGCTATCTGGGTATTGCAGAAACAGTTTCAGAATTCATACCCCATAGCCATAGGGCCTCAACTGGGTTTTGTGCCATCTTATAAGCAATTGGAAATTCCACCTCCAAACTTACACCTTCCAAGGCACCCTTGCTTCTGACTTCTCTGGGGGCAGGTTTGGAGAAAACTCTCTCCCTACTATCTTTTTTTAAAGCTGTTTTTAGAAACACCAAGAGGTGCTGACAGTTGGTGAGGGCATCAGGTGAGAGAGAGAGAGACCCTCTTATTTCCAAAATTAATTTTATTTGGAAGCTAAAGAAAAAGGAAATATGCCTAACAGCAACCCCCCCCCCCCGCCGTTTCCCCCTTGAGACATTTTTCAATAATGCCATGAAATCCAACAGTAATGGATGTTCAACTTCAAAGAGGTGAGGAATGGGCATTACTGCATTAAACCAGCCTTCATGTCATTGGTATGTGGCGTAAGTCTCTCCCAAGCCCAGTTCCTTTCCTCTTTTTCAGCTGCACTCCAAGTAATAAGTGGCACTGGAAGGGAAATGAGGAACTGCATGCAAGCTTCCCTCTCATTCCTCCCTGGTGTGCCCACTCTACAAGGGAACCCTCCCAGTTGCAATCTAGGCCTTGTTTGCTCTTTCCCTTGTGCTGGGAAACATAGAGGGACCCTGACATGCTTGCAGGTGTGGAATGAAAACTCCAAATATTTCCCCTCACCTCCATGTATGGCCTAGTACCTTGTCAGGGCCTCTGTGGTTGTGATAGTGAATAAGGAGGCCAGAAGTCTGCAGAGGGGACTACGGGGCTGGACAGAACAGGGCTGGGTGTGCTCTGGCACGAGTGGGTTCAGAGACATCCACCAAGGCCCAAGTTTGTGGTCACTGAGCGCCCCCACCCCTCTTCCAGGCCCTACACTAGAAAACACAAAGATGATAAATATTAGGATGGTAGTAATTGCTGCCCGTGGGGCGAGGCTGTGGCATTGATTTAATCCTTCCCCTACATCTGGTGAATGCCAGGGGAGACCAACGGCTCCACTTTGTCAGTGGATTTGAAGAATAAGGGCAGGAGGATCTGTAAATGGCCGGTTCGTGCATTCAAGTATCCTTAAGACCTAACAAACTGCCTTCAGCCTTTGATCATGGTGGAGATGAGGTTAGATTAAAACCTTATTGTTCTCATACCAGACTCGACCCCCCTCCATTTTCAACAATGTACATATTACTCTGTGTTGAGCACCTACTACTTGCCAAGCGTTTTACATACATCGCTTTCTCACAGACCCCTCACATCAGCCCAGACAGCCTGCTCTGTGTAGATGTGGCAGATCTAGATGCAATTCAACCCCAGACTGCGGACCTAGTGGCCTCTCCCTGCCTCGGCGCAGTATTGGAAGCCACAACTACGGGGAGGGCGCAGAGCACTGCAATTCCCTCCGCGCCCGTCAGCTAGGAAGGCAGCCTGGGGACCTAGGGCCCGGACCGCAGGGGGAGCGACAGCTGTCGATGTCGCGCTCGGGGACTGAGCCCCCGCGGGGCCAACCCGGCGCCGGGGCCGAGAGGAGGGGCGGCGAGGGGCGGGGCGCGCGGGGCGGGACGGAGGAGGGGCGGTGGCACCAGCGGCTCCGGCTCGGCGCGCTGAGGAAGTCCCGCTCCGAGAGCTGCGAGCGTCTGGAGGAGGCGCGCTCGGCGAAATCGGGGAGCGAAGTTCGGAGCCTGGAGGCCCGCTGCTGCCGAACCCTCCCCCTGCCACCCGTCCAGCCAGGGACCCAAGGCGCCGGCGACGGCCGCCGATGGAGTTCACTTGAGCTGTGAGCCGGCGGGAGAGGCAGGCGCCCGCGAGCAGAGCGCGGGCCAGAGCCGAGCCAGCCCGAGCGCTTCCCGACTGCCCGCCAGTTCCAGCCCGGAGGCGCCGTCCGCCCCGCGCAGCCCGCCCGGCGCCCCAGCCGCTGCAGCGCCCCCCGCGCCGCGCGCCGGCGAGGTCGGACCAAAATAAAGACTCCCGGAGCGTCCCCCTCTATCGCGGAGGCGGCGGCGGCGGCGGCGGCGGGACCGGGATCAGGCGGCTCGCGGCGCTGCTGGAGAGGCGGGCCCGGCAGTCGAGGATCCTGAGGCTGCCGCCGGGGAGAAGCCGCCGCCGCCACCGCCGCCGCCGCCGCCGCCGCGGTGCGCCCTCCTCCTCCTCCTCCCTCTCCCTCCTCCCTCCCTCCGCACATGGTCTCCTTTGTCCTGTCGCCGCCGCCGCCGCCTTGCTCTTAGCTCCGCGCGCCGCGGCCGCGGCTCGGGCCGCTCCTAGCCGGCTCTCCCGCCCGCAGGCCCGCCCGGGACGTTCTTCGGGTCCCCACCAGCCCCGCGCGTCGCCGGAGCGGCCTGGAGGCAGCGGGCGAGCGCGGGCCGGGCGCGCTCCCTCCCGCCGCGGCCCGCCTGGCTCGGCCGCGCTTGGATGTGTGCGCGGCGCAGGCTCCCGGCCGCCCCGAAGCTGCCGCTCCCGTACGGATCTGGTTCGTGCATCCGCTTCAGACTTTGGCAAGGACAGGAGAGAGATTTGCGGACCGAGCCCGGTCGGAGTTGGGCGTTTTCTCTTCGTGTGTTTGGCTGGTTTTCCCCTGGTCTCTGACGATCCCCCATCGTGAACCCTGCTAATGGAACCCAACCATGAACTTGGGGCTGACAGGACCGCTTAACCCTTTGCGACCAGGTAATGCAGCCCTGGGGGCAGAGCCTCCTCGCCCGCAGCCGGCAGTCAGAAGGGAGGCGGCCGGGTCGGGGGTCTTTTGTTGCATCGGCTCGGCCAGCGAGCAAGGGTGGGCTCCTCGCGTCCAGCGCGCCGGAGCCCCGCTTCGCCACCCCCTCCCTCTCGGCGTCCCTCCCTCCCTCCGCGGCCCCGGAGCCCGCCTTTGTACTTTCCTCACTCGGCCCGCGGGCTTGGCCAGGGAGCGGCAGCTTGGGTGGCGGGACCCGCGCCGTGGGGCCCGGGGCCCCGAGCCGCCCCGGCGCTTCCCTGGTCCAGGGGCTTCCCTTGACCCGGGTCCGGGCCGGGGCCTGCGCCGCTCAGTCTGGAGACCTCGGCGCGGCGCCGGCTGCGCGGTCCTGAGGTAGCGCTTGCTTGTGCCGAGGTCGGATCCCGGCCCGCACACGGTGCCGAGGGAAGCAAAAGGAGATCTTGGCATGGGATCGGCGGCACTTGGGGGAAAAACTCGCGCTTAAGTTTCAAGGAGGTTTCTCTTTTCTTGTTGGAAAACTCTTCGTGCAGGTACGGAGGGCGGTCCCCCCGTGTTTGCTGCGGAAGGGAATTAAGGTGGACCCCGAACCGGAGCGACCCCCGTCTGCACGGAAGGCTTTTATTCGTTTCTCTCGTTCTTTCCACCAAGCTGCGTGACTTATTTAACTTTTCTTTCAACCCAGCTACGGCGTCTAGTAATTTTTTAGTATTAAAAACCAAATCTGTGCCCCTCCATCTAAATATAAAGGAACCAAAAGAGGTTTTAGATTTTTAAAATCAATTTTTTAGATGTAGCCACTTCACGCCCTCGCCTTCCAACAGCGAATGAGGGGGTGAAACGAAATGGCGAGCAACATCTGAAGGTCTTGAGTGTGTAAAGGTACCCCCGCGTTAAGGAGAGACGGCAAAGCTCCGCTCGCCTAACTCTCGGCTCACCACGTTAATATTGTCGTTCCTGGTTTCAAGGAAAAAAATATCAGCTAGGAAAATGGTCCCGGTAATATAAAGAATAGCAGACTTTTCTAAAAACAATGAAAAAGAGAAGGTCCCAAAGATTAAAACCCAACGAGCCAAATAATTTGCACAAATGCTTTTAAAATGTGAGTAGAATTTGCAAAGTTCATGGAGGAAACGCCAAGAATTTTCTTGCAGTTTCCACGTACGCGTTGGCTAAGAAGCCCATTTCTGACTTTCGGAGCGGTGGTCCGCCAGTTTTAACCACCTGGATGGGAGAGAAGGGATCCAGAATCATCTGTGATTACCCAAAGCCCCACTGCAGTCATTTTCTTCGGGGTGTTTCGGTGTGGCGGCCTTGTTGCGACGCCCCCTGCCCCAGTTGCAAGAGGCATCATTTCAGGCTTTGTGACATGTATCAGAAAATGAAAGGTCTCAGAAAGGTTTTATTAGAAGGTGTACTCCTAAGCCTCTCTGAATACCCTGTCAGGCTCATTTCTGTAACAGCTTACTGGTTGGCATCATAATAATCACATCCTCTAAGGCTTCAGACATAAGGACCCCTTAGCCACCTACTTGAGAATGTAGCGTGTTGCCCAGTTAAGCTGACAAAGGTGGCAGTCCCAAGGAGGGTGCGAAAGACGACGGAAGGGCCTGTTCACCGTCACCTACAGCTTCGGTCCTGTACCGTCTTCACACGCACACGCACACGCGCGCACACACCCAAGTGCAAATAAAAATTCAGGCAGGAAGCATTTCCTTTTCTTACTCATATGCGTTTTGTATTTGAGGTTCAGTAATTTTATTTTAGTATTTCTTTGGGCCAGTTAGACTCATTTTAATAAGTAATTCCAAAATCTGCAAGGGTTATTTCAGTTTGGTAAAATGATTTAATTAACAGACTTTTTTTTCGTTTAAAATATCTGCTGGAGTTTAATTTTTAAGCCCTGGATTTTGCATAGCCCTTCCAATTAAATCTAAGAGACACTTTTTCTTCGAAGAATAGGGAAATACTCTTATCTCTAAGTTTTTACCTGAGAAACTCATATTCCTAGAAATGTCACTTCATGTTACAATTTAACTGTTCCATAATTTTTGCTTTTATAACTCAGTCTTCTTGATTCATCTAATGTGTATCTGATCCCCCCAATGCAACACTTTCTTAGCAGTTTATTTTTATTAAAAGCCACTATAAAAATCTGATTATGTTTAAGATGTTGAGAAAGCCCATGGCATATTTTTTATTATTCCTGCAAAATGAGAGGGAAAACCTACTTAGGATTTATTTTAAACTGTTTATGTGTGCGTGTATGCAGTTCACTTGTTTTGTCGGCAAAGTCATTTTTTTTCTTGATCTGTTCATCTGAACCACCCCTACATAGGAAAATTAGGATGCAAATAAAGGGAGAAATAGTCATGGTCAAATTATTGGACGTCTTCCTCTATCACTTGGCTTTGAGAACTAGAACGCGGCCCGCAGAGGAACACCGGAGTATCTCATCCTCATCAGCATAACATGGAAAGACTAAATTGAATATCGTCTTTGTCTCCAAAAGCCAGCCTCAGAGCCAGAATACTTCCGATCCCTCCCTTCCTCCAGTTCCTACATTTCTTTCTTGTTTCTTTCTTCAACATTCTGTGCTTTGCTTTGTCAAACATACATCTCTATAGAGGGTGAACGATAAGTGATGTCTTACAAGGTTTGAGGGCAAAGCAGTAGAAACATAACATAGCCATTATAACTTTAAATGTACATACATCTTTCTACAGTGAGGATGCTTCATTTTTAATTTTTTAATTTTTCCAGTTCTAGAAATAGTCAGTGCTTCTGAAACAGCATTTTCCTCCCAAATCGACTTCCTGTTTATTTTTCAGAACATTAGTGTATAATTTAAATTGGCTTTACTCTTGCTGTTTAAGCAGGCTTATTTTGCTTCCCTCAAGCCACTGTAATAATTAGCAGACTTGATCTCTAGAAAATGGAAAGGAAATTATGCCGATGGCATGTGGAGTGTCAGGTTTGGGGGCAGGTTGGCTTACTCTAAGGGATAGGGATCTTAGGGTCATCAGCTGTATATTTAAAAATTAATTTCTGGGAGTGCTAGTCAATACTTTTCAGTGAGGAAAAGCTTAGCATTAAAGAATAGGCATTTCTGGTTTACGAAAGAAAATTGAAAAATAGGCATGTCTGCAAATATGAAAATACCATTTCCAAAATAATGATCTGTCAACGAAATTGCAAAAATCATTATGTGAATGAGCTGAATTGCTTTGTGTATCATCTCATAGAAATATGTTTTGCACCGATAATATGTCTAATAAGGACACGTTCTGAAAATCAGATTTCTTTTCCCCCAGCAAATAGCTGCACTGCAGGTCTCTCTCATGCAGTCAACTAGCACCACCTTATGGGGGATCGGGGAAAATTGCTGCTTTCCCTGTTAGGCTTTTCTAAAGTGCAATAAATTGATTTAGAATAATAGTAATGATGATGGTGACAACAATATTAATGGCAATAATACTTTCCCCACCTCATGTTTTTCAGGCATCAGATGCCAGCTCTGAAAAACTCTTCAATACTGTTATTGTAAACAAAGGTAAGAGTCTTTAATTCTGAGCAATGGCTTTCATATTTTTATATTTGTTTCATTGTCATTGCCTAGAAAGGAAAAGAAATGTTTTAAATGGTCTTTCTTTTTTTATTCTGGAACTACTGTTCATATTTGTGTTTTTGCTTTACATGACTGTATTCTTTTGTGATGCTTTGCAAAGAGTTTATTTTAAAAGAATACACTGAATCCTTATTTAAATTGATCTAAGGAATCACTACTGTCTATATGACTTTTATTTAATGTAGGAAGCAGTAATGGAGAATAATAGTTTTCAAAATGCCTTAACTTTATTGTTACTTATCAACTACCCAGCAGTCGGAGAACTATAAATAGCCAATTTGTACTGCAGACTCTAATAACCAGTGGATGTTTAGTATTCACAGTATTATGTCATAAACCAAGCCATACTCTGCTGTGGACTTTCTGTAAAGTTAATAAATGAGCAAGAGGGCCAAATTTAAATATGTGCTATTTCATTAATTTCTTCCAAACTGCAATATAGAGTAAGAAAGGCTAATGATATCATAGTACATTAAGGGAAACCTTGTCTTAAATCATTGCCAATCGGTTTCTGGACAGTTTTCATTTGTAACAGTATTGTTGGAAATAAGGAAATTTAAGGAAATGTCTAATCACGGGCTTTGCAAAGGTGTATGTCTGAAAGGTATAAATTATATGAACTATCTGATCTTTCCCTCCCCACCGTAGTACCTGATTTAGGTGCCTGTATGATAATGTGCTTTCTGTGGCCGTCTCATTCTCTTACTTACCTGGAAGATACATGGTAGCCCGTATGCAGTTGGGCCTTCATAAAATGAAATTTGAAACCACTTCAGCATTCTATAGTTGCCGTGCCTAGCACTTTTGCTAGTTGGTTAGTAAGACTCATTTCCAAGCACAGTTATTTTGAACTCCTAGATTATTTTAGAATTGGAACCAATGCAGTTTTAAATAGTACATTATGTTTAGAGTTCCCTTGAGGTATATTTGCTTATGTGATTGCTGTTACTCCCCAAATTATTGTCATATTGAGTTTTATCTTTTTTATTGCATAATGGAGTATTCTGGTTTTATATTTCATCTATTTTTGATGGACTGAAAGTTTGTATAAATTTGGTAACCATAATGCTAAAAGCCCAATAAAAGAAGATACTTGCAGTTCATGGCACACAGTGCTCGTATGTTAAAAATGCACAGTTGTTTATTGCTCATTTTGATGAGGGCGATATGATGACTGTCCCTGTGAAAAAAGCAGGGTGGGAGGAGGAGGAGACTGAGATAGGCAGGTCACCAAAAGGAGGTCTTCTGTGTTTCAGTGACAACCCACTCCAGCCCCTCCCAGGACCTTCAGCCCCATGTGACTGTGTCTCTCTGTGGCCACTTTGCTATAAAGGTTTGGAATGTGTTTCCCCTTTCTGGGATCAGCCCTAGAATGAGGGAGTTGGCTCTGGGACTTGCATTCGGGCTGCCGCCGCCCTCACCAGGCTGAAAGGCTCTCTTCAGGGCAGATGAGGAGTGATTGATGACGGGGAGCACCCCTTGGCCTCTTTCCTCCTGTTCTGCCCCCTCCCTACTTTCCATTTTCCAATCAAATGTTTCCCACATTCTTATTTGTGTTTACTTACAGAGTGTGATTTGTGGCATGTATTTGGTTGTGAATAGTCACCCCCTGACGGAGTGCCTTTCTTCTGAGCTGCTTTTCTGGGGGTGATTTAGTTGCCTTGAAAGGATTAAGGTTTCTTTGTGTACACTAAAATCAACATAGGCTTTCTCTAAGCTTTGCTTGGGAAACCGTACACAAATAAGCATTTTAGTTGATGGCAGATTATTCCTTTGCCCCTTATTTCCATCAAAATGGCCTTTCTTTTCTCCTCCAGAGTTTCCCCTTAATGCCTTATGCTAATTCCTGTTGGTAACATGAATGACAAGGGACGGAATCAATGCAAATCCAGGTGCTGCTGACTAGACTGACTGGTGTCCAGCTCCTGCCCTCCTCCCTTGAGAGAGGAGATTAAGGGGGGCAGAGAAGGGGGAAAGCATGGGGACAGTTTTGTTAAGGGGATTAGCATTCAAACTGCTAAACATCAGGAAAACAACTTCAAAAAGAGATTCATTGTATAGTGATAATGTCAGTAATTGCTTCAAGACAGGTGCAGAGAGTCTGTCCATCCGTGCTTTCAGTTTTAGGTCTGTTTTTACTCCAGGTCATGGCAGTGTTTACTGGATGGATGGTTGACAAGGCCTTCAAGGAATTGTCAGCTTCATGCACATCAAGTTCAAGTTCTCCTGCAAAGCAGCTTGCCTGCCTGCAAGTCAGGTCTCCTGTCTCTGTCCAGTACTGTTAGCCAAGAGCAATAAAAAGCACTGTAAGAAAGGGCAAATTTACACCAGGTAACAAACACTACTGGGAAAATCTTCAAAGCCTCAGTTTATTGCACAGTGTAACAAGCATGCAGGGAAGCTGACACGTGTACGTCTCCACCTCCAGATGTTTAAAGCTACATATCACCTCTCTGGCTCAGGAGTTCCACAATACTCTGGCCTTAGAGAAGCCTGGCTTTGAGCTGCTGGTGAGATTGTGCCGCTGAGCCCAGTGGCAGGGAGATTTGGGCCATAAAATTTCACCGTGGGAGAGCCGTGCTAATCTCACAAACTGATTGTGGTAGTGGGGGGTGGGGACAGCTTTGATGTTGAGGATGAAGCCCTAGGCTGAAGCAGCAGGGGCCATGGCTCCAGTCCCATCAATCTGTTTGAGCCTGAATAAGTCATGTAGCCTCTTTAGGTCAGAATTTTCAATCATAGCGAAACCTCCCAGTCCTGGGCCAGCATCCCTGGTAGGGGTGTTTTATGACCATTAGTGGGGAAGTGGGGAGGGGCTGAAACCGAATAGGTACGATGATTAATATCGCTTCTGCTCATTGATTTCATTTTGACTTTCTCTGCATTGTGGAGTCCATCCAGTTTAATAGAGAACTAGTAAGAATTTTTGTGCTTAGGTGTTCCAAATTATTACTTTCTTCTGATGCCTTTTATTTTCCACTTTAAAACAAATTATCAACCAGTACATGCTTGCTTGAACTCACGACATGCCCGGTGAGAACCAAGCATATCAAAAGAGGTGGAAAGATGAGTCTCCAAATTGCAGGGTTTAGAGTTGTAAACATAAAAAAATAGTTTAACTTTAATCAAGGTCACGGTTGCCTTATTTAATCTTTATGTGTTTAAATGTTTACAGGATGTTCATGTCAATTTTATGAATCCTTCTGTCTTTGTGACTCAACCATCTGCCAAAGAGAAAATTAATTTTCCCAGTGAGACAGAGATATACAGAGAAAGACTTACTTATCCGTGTTTAGTAGGTTGACTGCTATAGAAGCAATAGGACAGTACCCAAAATTCATAGCAGTCATTCTTAAAAGGAAGTCTGCAAACAATTCAGTATGGCCATCCAATATGTATTACCCTTTCTTATATACTGCAGGGCCTATTTCTTGGTGGTTTTACCACTTGGATAAAATAAGTACTTTCTAGCACATGATCATCTAGTTAATCTCTTTTAACCTCTGAAAAAGTATTTCAGTGCACAGCTACCTGAAGAGGAAAGGAAAGAAGGGAAGCCCTAGCTGGGAGGAAGGAAAACAGTAGTCAGGTGTCCTCTGGAGTCTTCTGTGTACACACCAGCCCAGGTGTGGTTCCACGGTCTTGGTTAGGGGAAGAGAAAAGGCCCCACATCGCTGCCCCTTCTTGCCACAGAGCCCTCTTTTCTAAGATCTATCCTGCCACTGAGGCAAGTTGTAGATGAGAGCGGGCCAAGAGGTGTATTTCACCCCAGGACTTTGCCACCTCTTCTTTCCCCTCGCTTTTGTCTCACTTGGGCCCTCCTGGGAAGAGGTCCCTTAAGCCAGCTATTAGAGAGGTTTGCGTAGCTGAGGGAGCATCTCCGAAGTGCTGGTGGGGGGAGTGATCCAGAAACGATGAAACCTCTGATTTGTGCTTCGCCTGCTGGGAGCACCCCATGTCTACTGAAATGTGAACAGCAAAGGAGCAGCCACTCACCCACTTAGGTTGGAGCCCACGCCACCTCCCCTGGATCAGCCATGGGGAATTCTGGTACACGCACACTCCATGATGAGGACCAGATGGAGCACTGGGAGCACCTAGAGCCCTCTCTTACCAGGACTATTTTTCTTTTTCTGGGTCCTACCAGGCTGACTGGTGAAGACACCTGGCCCCTTCTTGGGGTCATTTTGTACTGGGACATAGATGAGGTCAGAGCTCTTAGTTTAGTGGGGCCTTTCGGTATTTTTGACAGTATGGTTTTATCAGCAGCATAGAAAGAAAACCTGGCTAAAACATGGCTTGAGATTTGAGGAGACAAGGCACGAGAAAAGTTACTAGAGATACTGCTTGGTGTGATGAGGTTGAATAACTGGATACTTAGTAACTTCTTTAATGGAGATGATCTTACCTCATTCATTAGGTTTAGACATAAAGGTGAATTCCTTGATTTGGTGACCAAAAAGCTAAGTTACATTACCACCAAGGCCACCATTGACTTAAGAAAAAACCCCTATGCTAAAATAACTGTACTTTTTATGTAAGTGAAAATAATGCAGTTGTTGACAATGGGATAGACTTCTTTATTTATTATTATTTTTTTTTTTTTTGTAATTTAGAGTTTAAAATCCAATTATGAACCTATGGAGACCATTGTACATCTCCTTGTAGTACTGTGGGTTTAGTTGTAAGGCGGGCAGGACATAAAGCACATTCCCGATGTGCAGAAGATTAAATAAACAGCCAATTTCAGCCTCTGTAAATTAGTTGCAGTTTGTGATGTCTTAAATCCTAGATAAGAGAGGGTTGGCCTATCTGCAAGCGTTACTTAATTTGCTTTTTCTTGACCTTTTTGTACCCTTTCAGAGCAGTTTCTTGGGTCTTTAGGAGATAGAGACGTCTGCTGTGTGGAAAATTAAATACTATTGATGGGTAATTGGTGCTTGATGCGAGACAAAGGAGTTATGAGTAGTTCATTCCTCCTCCTACCCCACACTGCAAATAGCATGCAATCAGTTCCTTTTGTTATGGAAATTGACCTTCCTATAGAAGCCGACACACACACAGAATTCGTTATATAGAATTATTTCTTGAGAATTCTTGGAAACAGATGCCTTGTACTGTTAGCATGAAACCACCAATAAGGGTCTCAAAGCATTTCATGTTGTGAGAAAGTGTTTCCCTCTAGGTATTTTTTTCACGAACTGCTACCTGGTCTCTTCCTGAACCCTATGATTGAGCATGAATGGCAAATCCTGGGTAAATACTGGTCCCCATCACTGGAGTTTTAGTGAAAACGGTGGAAGGTATTCCAAACATCCAAGTTGATCTTGACTGTCTTTGGAGTAGAATCTTTCACAGTGATGTTGCCTTTCCAGGTCAAACACAGGCCAGATCCTGAGCACCCCTGTGAGCTGGAGCGAACGGCAGGCTAGCAGCTTCCTGTATTTAGTCAGATAAACTTTGGGGCCTACTAGTAAGCTCTCTTCTTACTTTATTGAATGATTGCTGTTCCCTGAAAGACTTTTCTCCATCCTTAGCAACAGTAACAGCAGAGCTTGAATGGTGACCACCCTCTCTGTTTAGTCCATTGTGCAGGGATTTATTTAGCAATGACGTGGTATTTGGTTGTCTCCGAAAGGAACACACACTCTAGGAGACAGTTGGAGAGTAAAAACCATCAAATCAGTTCTGGGGAGTCTTTCGCGGGAACCACTAAATGACAAGGGGCCTCCACCCCAGGCGGGGAGCATTTCCTGCACGGAGGAAGCCTGTGGCTATCCTCAAGGCCTCTGGATTATTTCTTGTTTCTGACAACTGCGGAAAAATGTTGTTTTCTCTGAAAATGTATGTTTATTTAACTAGGTTTCTTTTTGCTTCACAATCTGGATTCCATTCAGTCAGTTACCACTCCAATTAACTAACAATTATTTAACATTAACAGTAATTACAGACGCCAGTTAAGCGCCTACAGATGTCAACTGTTAGCTTTGTACCTAATCACTCAATGAAATGGAGAAAGTTCAACAAACATCAATTAGCCAAGCAATTAGTATGAGTTAGGAAAGAGCATGTTATCATGTGTGAGCTGATTCAATTTATTTTATTTTGGCAGTAAAACACACACAGGCAAGCGGCTGTAAGTTCCTCAGATAAGATAAAACTCTATTGTTTTGCAGCTTACATAAGAATTCTCTCCTTTCCTGTGCATAAGTCAAATATACTCTTGCCTGGAATTTATTTAACAAGCAAAATTTGTCTCAATTACTCTGAAAGCCCAGCAATGCTCAGTCTCAGGAAGCAACTTTGGTGAATTATGAATCCAATGAAGATACTGTATAAGGAAATGTCAGAAAATTTCAGGAGAGAATGATTGATTCCCACACAAGTAATCTCTGTGCATTTTGGATTTTTACCGGTTTATTCCTGAACCTATGGCAGAGCAAGTGCGACAGTGATTTTATTAATTTCATGGTGCCTGAACTTTTGCTCGGCTGTCTTTAATTTTGCCTGGAGCAACCATCAGTGTTTCAGCACTTGCCCAGTCTGTGCCTTAAAAAATGTAGAAATGGCTCTCTAGTAAAGACACACTTTGTGAATTCACCAGCAGTTCTGGGCCCAAATTCAGAGGTTGTGTTCTACTGCCCCAGACCCCACTCCCACCCCTTAAGCTTGACTTCCATCCATGGCCAAGCGTGCCTGGACTGACTAAGAGAGTGCATTATAAGGCTTGATTATGTGAGGTCACCCATCATTTGGTATATGGAGGTTCATGTTCTCTCCAAGTGCAAAGCTGGCCCTCGTGGCTGTGCCTCTGGTTCCCCTCCTAGGGGAGGGGAAGCCTGTGGATGCGTGTGGAGGGAGCCACTCACACCTCTGTGGGGTGCTCCGTCACTTCACTGTGGTGTTATGTGTAAAATTTTCCATTTGAGCAAGCCTCTCAGCATTCGTTGAACCCAAGACTTGAAAAATAAATATTAAATATCCTGCCACTGGGATAGCTTAAATAGATGAAGAGCCACCATGGCCCATGTGCGTTTCCATTGTAAACCTTTTACTACTATTCAACAATACAACAAACGGTGGGCTATCACGGCAGGGTTTTGAGAAGCATGCTTGCCCTTCTGCAGCAATGAACGCATAGCCTCTATTCGTGCACTTGTGCACATTATGCTGCAGAGGTTCACGACAACAAAGTTCTCAGTAAGGGCCACCTGTACTTAGTGGGACCCAGACTGAAGAAGCAGCCTCCAGCCTGGTAGTTGTCTTGGTAGAGGGGGAAAACGTAGAGTCAGAACCATAGAACGCCTCTCACAGCTTCAGCTCAGATGTGGTAGGTGGCGTTTCCGACCATCTCATTGGCCAGAACAAGTGCCTAGGGCTTTACCCATCACATCATCCTGAGGTATTTTACGTCCCCTGGAGATTGAGAGGAATTTTTTCTTGATGGTGGAGGCTCTCACCCAAGACTTCTGGCACCCCAGGAGGTTGGCATTATGAACAGGTGTGGCCAAAATTATCATGGTTACTGCATCGCACCAGGGTTCTCATCTCCTCACCTTCTAATAACATGATACTGCCTTCTATTTCTACTCTCCGTGCCCACTTCTGTGCCTATAAGTGGAATGATCTTTGATTTTTAGCCAGACTTTATCAGAAGTGACTTAAGATTTTCAAGCAGGAGCATTTCCTTAGCAACTGGTGACATAAGCATGAGTCCCAATTCTGTGCAGAGAGGCAGGAGGGGGGGCCTGTTAATAAGGAGCAGTGTTCTGTGGGCACTCAATTCCTCTGACCCTCGTAAACCTTGTCTTATAAAGGAAGAGGTTGAGAGCACATCATTGCTTTCCTAAGAGTCCTTTTGAAGAGGGAACCGTCTCAAGTGTGCCTGTTAATAGACTGATGTGGGAGGCGGTTATATTCGGATGCCTTTAAAAGCCACTTGGAAAACATTTTCTGCCTCTTATCTATCACCTTGCGCATCTCTCAGCAGAGTAACACTAAAACCTAATTTTAGCCAAGATTACATCATTTTCTTATTATCTGTTTATAGCCAGGAAAGGCTTTTCCATAGTAAAGCTCTTCTACCTGAAAGCCCAACCATGGAATTCCTTGTTTTCTGTCATCTGTTTTGATGCTCCGAGTGTGGACTGCTCGACTTCCTGGATTGATCTCTTAAGTCTTTTTTTTTTTTTTTTTTTTTTTTACCCATAAACTTCAGTTTGACAGGGAGTCTTCTTCTGAAATCAGATTTGTCATCTGTTAAGTAAATGACATCAATGTTTATTCTATTTATTCCTTCAGCTTAAAGTGGAAGCCATACTGAAATTATTCTTTCATTCAACAAATATTAAGCACAGAGTATGCAACAGGCTCAGGAGACACAGCAGTGAACCGATCATATTAAACAAATCACCAAAAAAGTAGGAGTTGAAACATATTTTAAAATTTGAGAGAGACTTTTGAAGTGGTGTAATGGAAAAGAAGCCACTTTCTAATTTTTTTCAAATGGCCTTAAGACTTCGTTAGGAGGAAATGCTGATCTAAGGTGCCCCGATGGGTCAGCAAACCAAAAATAGAGCAGCCCTCAGTAGACTGCAAATGTCATCCTTTCAGAGAGCCACAGAATTTCCCAGCTTGTACTCACTGTTAGACTAAAACCTACTGCTTTGGGTTTTTCATTTTAAAACCTGATGCTTTTGTTAAATTAACTATTCATGAAAAGATTTGGAGGAGCACTGTACAGTTCTGTATATCACCTATCAATAGGGCCTTTTTGGTTTTGTTTTTTAATGTTTCCTCAGTTAGATTTTGTTGCATAATTTTTGTCATAGTACAAGGAGGTGATGGGGTGTATGACAGAAAGCGCTGATTGTAGTAATAGAAGATGCAAGCTTACATCTGAACTGAGCACATCAACTCTGTTGGACTTGCTTTTCTCATTGATAACATAAGAAAGTTGAATGGAGTCCAAGATCCATCAAGGTCTCAAGGCCAAAGTCTGCTTTTGAGTTGTCAGTCCATTTAGCACCTGAAGTTTGTGCAGAGGCATACATTTTCCTAGACAACTGTGAATGACAAGAGGGGTGCCTCGTAGCCAATGCTATGACTTCAATCCTGAACTGTGAGCAAAAACAGGGCTCTATAAACCTCTCTCCTCTCCAGGAGATTCCATCTCTGTCAGAGAGAGAGATCTTAGAGGTTTGAGGGGCTGAGTCCCAAGGTTGGAGGAAGAGGGGAGAGTGAGGCACTACTGTTGGAATACCAGCTGTTAGGTATTAACCTCCAGAATAAGAATAACAATTCAGAGTCCTCCTTCCCGGCTGGTCTGCATTTTGAGTGGTGTTAAAAGAGGTGGGTTTTTTCTGCTTAATAAATGCTTATAAAACCCCACTGTATAATAATTTAGGTGCCGGGTTCCTTGTACTTGACTTACTGTATTTTGCCGTGTAAAATGCGCGCTTTTTTTCTTTTGCCCAATTTGTGAGGGGAAAATAAGGGTGCGCATTATACATGGGTGGTACTAATTTTTTTTTTTTTTTTTTTTTTTTCTTCTCTCTCTCTACATACACACACACATACATATAAACATTTATATATATAAAGTTTTTCATTTTCATTCTCTTATTTGTGCTTATGAGGTAAAAGTATAACTCTAGAAATCAGTAATGATATCTGTATGCAAAATAATTCCCTGGAATATAATAATCAGTTTTTTGGGTTTTTTCATATGAAAAAAATATTATACATAAAATTGTATCTGTTCTTATGTTTTTGTAATCATTCGTTACATAAAATTTCTTGTACCCTAATATGTTAAAAAATAAATGCTAACATTTCTTTATAATACAAAAAAACAAGCACCTAAGTATAAACAAGTAAAAATTTGAATTAAAAAATTAAAATGAAAATTTTTTTTTCCTCTGAAAGTTTGGACCAAAAATGTGGATGTGCATTATACACAACAAAATATGGTTAGTGGAATGACTGACCATTTTCTAGGCAGGGATTGCTACAGGGTAGATGAGGATGGGACCAGGGTTAGATACCAAGAACAGGGCCCTGCTTTAGAGCACCTGGGGCAAGCTGCCAGATGGCTTCTTTTTTACCTTGGTAAAATGAGGCTTGGATGGACCATTCTAGATGATCTAGAGAATGTCACCACCTCACCATCTGTGTTTAGCTGTCAGTACACTCTTGTACACCAAGCAATTCATCAGAGCCCTAGTTCTTCCAAAGTTAATCTAGGCCTTTATGACTAAACCAATCTTACCTTCTACTTTACTTTTGCCAGGATGTAATGATAATATCGACTTAATTCTCTCAATCATGCACTTACTATTTGCTGAATTTTTAGCTTGATTCACAGCCTTCTCACATCTGTTGAGGAAAGATTTGTTTTAGAGTAAAGAAAAAGAAATAATACTCTGGGTATCTTGGCATTCTGCAAGAAGTGGCACAAACTGAAATTATGAATGGATTTAAGAAGGAGCTGGGTTAATGTTATTGTTACCAAACCCACTGTGTGTTATTTAAGAGAATTAGGTTTATCTGCACTGTCTCCCTTTCTTCTGAGATTGATAACTGAAAAGGAAGAATGTCACTGATGAGACATCGAGAATCTTTAGAGATAGGCTGACCAGTCACATCATTTGAAACAGGACAGTATCGTTGGTTTCTGTCCCATTAAAAGTGGGTTATCTGGTCAGCCTACTTAGGGACAAATTCCTGGATTCAACACAGAAGCATTGCTGCTGTGTGCTTTGGTTGAGTATTACATTATAAACTAAATGTTGTGGGTTTGTTTTTTGCCGTTGGCTGTCGGAGCTACATTGCCCTATATACTGGCCTCTTTCCAAGATGTTAGACATCAAATCAATTTGATTTCTGCTCCCATGGGAAGTAGAAACTCCTGACTTCAATAGGCAGGCTGGAGATAACTAGTTAGAGGGTAGCTGTCCAGTTCCCTGTGGCCCAGCCAATCCTGGGTAACTGATGTGCCTGAATAACTCATTACCCCTGTTTGGCTGGGCCTCATCCCCCATAGCACAGCTTCCGTCCGACTGGTGCCTGGGTTCAGCCACTCCCCTTCTCCGGGCTCTCTGGGTTGAAGAAAGACAGCTCTTCCACCTCTTCCTTCTGTATTAGCTCCAGGACAAACTTAAAAACTGCCTACTCTAAGAGTTTTTTTGGCATTTTAAAAGTTAAGGCCGACTTTCTGAGCCTTCTCGGCCTCCTGCCAGGTATCTTATCTTATTCAAATATCTTAATTGCTACTCAGGCTTCTGGGCTGCACATCATCCTAGCACCTAACTGACAAAATAGACCTTCACCTGAGGGCCTCATTATGCTTTCTGCCTGTGCATCAGGCCAAAAATACCTCCACAATACCTGCTCAACATCCTGGGCTTCCAAGTGACAAACAAATAATTGGGTGAAACAAACCCTGGGTGCCTAGCAGCTGCCATCGGTGTCGGAGCACAGAGGAGTCCGTGGCAATAACAGTCACGACGCTGCCTGGTTCGTGTCAGAGCAAATCTTTGAACAGTGGGTTGTGCTGACACCAGAGAATGACAGCCTTGGAAATGGCATGCTAGTTACTGCTGCAAGTGAGGCCTCTCATGTAGACTGTGACAAGCAGCTGTCATTTCCATACAGGTGAACAACTGACATCCTAGAACGGGGAGGGTGGGAGGCAGGCAGGCGGCTGCATTTGGCAGGCAGGCAAAGCTGGACTGTGGAGAGAGGAGTCTCGAGTACTGGTGACCATTTGCATTTGTATTTGTAGCAAAAAATGGCCACACACACACACACACACACACACACACACACACACACATCCTTCTTTAATTCGGATAGAACTCATCTGAGAAAGGGCTGTAGAAAATACATCGTCAGCTTTCTGAGGATAGGACCAAGGCCATGCTGCCAGTCCAGTGCCCAGCCCAGCAGGCTTAAAGAACGCCCTTAAAGAATTTTGCAGTTCGACTCTACACCCTCTTCATCTTCTTGATGTGTCCTGGATTGGTGTCCAGGCCCAGTACTTAGTTTTAGTGGTAAAGGTGAAGTCTCTGCTGATATGGAACTCACCACTAAAAGGAATGAATCAGTTGGAATTCAGGCACAGCATTGGGTTCAGACCAGTAGTTCTCAAAGTGTAGTCCCTGGACCGGCAATATTGGCATCCCCTGAGGAGTTGTTAGAGGTGCAGAATCTCCCACAGAATCTGAAACTCTGGGGGTGTGGCCTAGCAGTCTGTTTTCAGCAAGCCTTCCAAGTGATTCTAATGCTGACAACCACTGGTGTAGATGCAAGGAAGAGCATTTGGACATTCTGTAAATGCTCAGATAATACATGGATCACTCGGTCATATCAGATGCACCAGATCTGTTGAAAGTAACACTGTGGACTTACCATCGGACTCAGTTGTCCCCGTGCCATGGATTTCCAATCCCCCCATGCTCTTCAGCCCAGTGAACAGGCCTCACTGTTTGTGTCTAGGGTGTCTGGCAGATGCTGGACCTATATAAAAAGGTAAAGCTATCGATCTAAATGGAGTTTGGAACCATGACCTTAGACCAGTGTTACACTATAACCAGCTGAGCTAACTTGCTCAACCACTTCTCAAAGAAAGCTGCTCTGCATAGTTCCTGGTTGGCAGCTGCTACATCACAAATGCCCGCTTGCCATCTGCATGAAAGGTTATCACAACACAAAACACACACATACTGAGCAAAATGTGCTGTGATTACCAGTAACTATTTTGTAAACAAAGCATGGTGTACATTCCTTATTAAACTGCAACAACCAGAATTGAAGAATAAAGGCCAGCAGTGTTTTAAAATATTTTTCCCTTCCATATGAAATATATAAAGTTTTTAAGGCTATAAAATGATATCTAAGTTGGATTTTTCCAAAAGTTATAATACCCTAAGAATTTTCAGCAAGTTACCTTAATATTAAAGCTGTTTTAGGTATGCTTCAAAAATAGGTATCCCCCAAGACTGGATAGGATTAAATTAGTAGTTCTCCAACTTTATCCTGCACCAGAATTATATGGAGAGTTTATTAAGACAGATTTCTGGGCCCCACTCAGAGTTTCTGACTCAGTGGACTTTTGGCAGGGGGGGTGCTGTGTAAAAAAGTTGAGGAGATTCAGAAGTACAAATTGGCAGTTACAAAATAGTCACAAAATAGGGATGTAAAGTACATATGTGGAATACAGTCAATAATATAATAACTATGATGTCAGGGTGATGATACTAGACTCATTGAGGGGATTACTTTGTAAGTTATATAAATGTCTGATCACTATGCTATACACCTGAAAAATATTGAATGTCAGCAATAATTGAAAAAATAAAGAAAATTTAAAACAAAAGAAATATGCACTTGAGATCTACAGAGTAACATCAACAAGATGGCCAGGTAGGAGTTCCCCCAGCATCTGTCCCTGCAAAGAGATCAATGATTAAATCATGATCCACGAACAAAAAACAGCTCTGCGAGAGCCCTGGAGTCCACAAGAAACTTGAGCAACAAGCTTGAGTATAACAGAATGAGGTGGGGGTGAGGGTAGAGGGTGTGGGGAAGAATAGCTTCCTTTGGCCTGTGTTGTCCCATAACCCAGGCCAGCATTGCTCAGTACCAAGAAAGAGTTCCCCCTCACAGGGAAAAGAAGAGTGCTGTGAGACTCTGGGGATGCCACACAAAGGTCCTGGTCAGTTTTACGCCACACCAAGTTCAGCAAAGCTGACACAAACACGCAGCTAGGAGCAAAGAAGAAAAGCTGAGCTCATCAGTATCAGCCATGCTTCAGGAGTTCTGCAGTACACGGTGACCTGCTCTGCAAAGGACCCCGGCCACCTCGGCCCCTGCAGATTGCACCAGATCTTGCCTCCCAGGAACCTTAAGTGACCTCAGTTTCCAAAATCCACAGGTCATACACATATTTAGAAATCCACAAATAGCACTAACATAAATGAACTCTTCATTGTATGTTACTCTCTGCAATCTCTATTGCTTGGCTGAAAAAAGCTAACAATTATAAACACAGAATCAATGTAGATTTGGGAAAAAAATTTTTAATGTGAATAAAATACATAGAAACTAAACTAGAAGAGAAAACTTGCATTTCTAACAGGCAACCAGGTGATGCTGATGCTTCTGGTCCCAGGAGGCACACTTTGGTATTCATTCATGTGTGTTAAAGCTTTCCAGATTTAAATGCCTTGTCCAATACTGAATTGAGAATCACCTGAAAGTCAAATGCAAGGTGTCTTTACATGTGAAATGAAATTTACATATGAAAGTGAATTCAGTTTCATAATGGATTCACATCAGGAGCTTTTTAAAAATTAAGACTTGTCCAACTAAATTAAACATAGAGAACATTAGAATGAACCCTTATCTGTACCCATGATCCAGATGCATATTTATCAAGATTTTGCCACAGTTGTTTCTAGGTAATAGGATAGGGTGATAACATATCTATTCTCTTTATTGCTAATTTTAAAGCACATACCAGAAATCATGTCATTTCACCCCTGCATACTTCAGTGCACATTATTTTTTAAAGTATTTTTCCTTCCATAAACCACATTCTGTTATCAGATTAACAAAATGTACAATAATTCTTCAGTTTCGTCTAAGGTCCATCCATCATCCCATCTCCCTAATTGTCCCACAAGTATCATTTTATATGACCTAGTCCCCTCTGGATACATGCACCAGGGTCACGTATGGGTTCAATCGAGAGCCATCCACACCCTCTCCATCCTCCCATTCTTTTCAAGTCAATGACTTGTTGAAATTAGGTCACCTGTTTTGTAGATAGCTACACATTGTGGAATCCCTTGTGGCATTATTTAGTTTATTCCTCTGTCCCTCATATTCCCTATAATGGGAATTCGACTCTAGTGCTTTGACTAGATTTGGGTTAGAATTTTTGGCAAGAAAACACCATAGACATTGCAGAGAGCTTTATGTTGCCTCATATCCATGTACCTCCAATGTCTGGATGTCCTGGATAGCAGGATTGTTCAGTAAGTTCAGGTTGTGGCAAACTGATACCTGCACTATCAAGTTCTCCATGAACTTTCATCTAATGGTTTCAGTCACTGATGATCCTGCCTGGTCCAGTATTTCACCAGAGATGGCAACGGGGTGACTTTACCATTCCTCCACATTTATTGGCTGAAGTTCTTCTGTACAACAGGGCTTTCCCTCATCAACTAGAATTCTTTGGTTATCCTCAAATATAATGAAAGGAAAAGCAAGACAAATGTTTAATTCTTTCCTTTTCTTATAACTGCAAGTTATCAGACATTAATTGCAAGAAGTTGGTGCCCCGCTAAGGATTTTATTACTATGTTTATATACTTCTATGTTTACATTTTTCTAACCCATGTTTTCAATTCCTTGAGCCTTAAATGGTTTTTCTTTATCAATGGAAGGGACAAAATGTCTAAAAATGAGAATGCTATCTGAAAGAGCAGCATCAAATGAGATTATACACACATATGTGTATGCGACTTTAAAGTCATACCTGCACTTAACAACTGTGCTCAAGAACGCCACATCCTTCAGGAAGCCCTCCCACTTTCCCAATATCTGAACACTTCCTGCATGCTGCCTTTCTCACTAGACTTATAGATGCCACTCGCTATCTTAGCCTCTTTTCTAAATTCTCCCCAAACTTGATTTTAGAAAATATGGAAAAGTTTGAATCTTACTTTGATTTAATCAACTATTTGGCATTGTTAGATAATCTGATGATCCCAAACAGGCATTTTTCAGGAAAGGACTAGGAGGCTGCCCCCATATTAGGTTGGTGCAAAAGTAATTGTGGTTACAGACCATGAATTTTAAATCATAACTAGGCTCAAACACATCTTTATTAATCAAAATTGGAACCAGTACAGTCAACACATTTTTGCCAACAAGAAATAAGTTTGTTTATTCTTGTATCGTAAAACTCCATGCTTCGGTATTTGACAAACTCTTGGAAGGCATTTTCTGCGTCCTGCCGGTTGTGGAAGCGTTTTCCCTGCAAAAAGTTGTCGAGATGCTTGAAGAAGTGGCGGTTGGTGAGAGTTCAGGTGGATGTGGTGGATGAGGCAAAACTCTGTAGCCCAATTCGTTCAACTTTTGAATCGTTGGTTGTGCCAGACATGTGGTCTGGCATTGTTGTGGAGAATTGGGCCTTTCTGTTGACCAATGCCAGCTGCAGGCATTGCAATTTTCAGTGCATCTCATCGATTTGCTGAGCATACTTCTCAGATGTCATGTTTTCACCAGGATTCAGAAAGCTGTAGTGCATCAGACAGGCAGCAGAGCACCAAACAGTGACCATGATTGCAAGTTTGGCTTTGGGAAGTGCTTTGGAGCTTCTCAGTCCAGTCACTGAGTAGATCGTTTCCAGTTGTCATATAAAATCCACTTTTCATCCCCTGTCACAATCCAGTTGAGAAATGGTTCATTGTTTTTGCGTCAAATAAGAGGACTACACTTCAGAACAATGATTTTTAAATTTCCAGTCAGCTCATGAGGCACCCACTTATCCAGCATTTTCACCTTACTAATTTACTTCAAATGCCAAATGACCATAGAAGGGTTGACATTGAATTCTTGGGTAACTTCTCGTGTAGTTGTAAGAGGATCAGCTTTAATGATTGCTCTCAGTTGGCCCTTGTCAACTTCCGATGGCCGGCCACTGTGCTCCTCATCTTCCAAGA